>APFE030870563.1:0-63726 GCA_000404065.3 Pinus taeda | reverse complement strand
AATGATATTAAAAGAAATAAGTAAATAAAAAAATGATATTAAAAGAAATAACCAAAATAACAAATAAAAAAATGATATTAAAAGAAATAAGTAATAAAATAGTAATAACCATATTAAAGCTCTAATAAAAAAAGGGGGAAATTTTCAAAAAATCAAAGAAAAGTAAAGAAAAAGTAGCATGCAGACACATGGAGGGTGGACATGTAGCATGCAGATACATGGAGGGTGTGCATGTGGTTTCCCTTCCAATGTTTTGTTCTATTTAATGAATGATGAGGAGGATGGGAGGGGTGCGATCATTTGGAGGTTCTATCTTCATTCTCTTGGGAGAATACTAAGACTTAGGAATACTGGCAGTAGTTGTTGATTGAGGGCTCGGGGGTGGCTAGTTGTAGCAGAATCCTGCACAATTGAGCCTACGGTTGGGAGGAGAGTCGTCCCCAAATCTTTTGGTCACTTCGCAGCCGGAAAGTACAGGTATAATTTCATTGAAAGAATTGTTTTCCTTTTGACATTAATTTTAGTTTTACTTGTGCTGTTACATGTGGATGGAATCAGGGAGATTGATTCAGACCAAAATGACCTGGGAAGGGGAATCACTAACATAAGTATGGAAAAAATGGTGGAAGGATTATCCAGAAGGAAATTTGAGAAATCTACCCCTAATCATAGTCTGGGGTATCTGGCTGGTCCACAACAACATTATTTTCAAAGACCAGGCTCCCTTTGCAAGACACATTTCTATAGGATGCATTACAATTTAGTCAAGTATACCTGAGCCAATTTGAGATGCAAACCCAAGAATCGTAAGAGAGAAACAAATCAGAGAAGGAACTCCATGGGTCTATTTTGACAGGGCCTTAGATCAAAATAAAAAATGCGGGGCAAGATTGGTGATTCATCTTAATGACCACATGAGCCTAAAATCTTCTGTTGGATTGGTGAATGGAACCAAAAATTATGCAAAACTTATTGCTTTAAAACTACTCCTTTGTTGCCTTACTCACCTGGGCATCCATTCAGTTCAATGACGAGATTCAATGAATATCATAAAATGGTTCAATGACGAGAGCAGATGCTAGAATTACATTCTATCTCCTTTGTTAGAAGAAGAAAAATACTTAAAATATTTTTTTAATGATTTTTCACTATGTCATATCTACATGGAACACAATAGTACAACAGACCAACTTTCTAAAGCGGATCTACAACAAGATTTGGATAGTTGGAGGATAGAGGACACTTAACGGGATGAGATTCGTGTGTCGGATCAGACACCATTTTGACAATCTTGTCACATAGAATTGGCTTCGACATATGATACTTTTTGCATTTAGCTTTATTTGTTTTAGTGTTTTAGATTTAAGCAGAAAACATGCTTATTATCATGTAAATCCATTACTAGAAGACAATAGTGACTTGTTTAAATACAATGTTAAACTGTAAGCTGAACACATTCCTATTTGGGCTGTTTTCCTCAATGAGGAGGCCCGGGAATGGCTCAGGGCATACTTTTGGTGCTATGGGTTTTATCAGTTATCATTTTTGCAATGCTATTTTGTGGGGGACAGTTACTGAAAGCTGACCAATATCCTATTTGGGTTGTTTTCCTCATTGAGGAGGCTCAGGATAATGTTTTCAGTGATCTTGATTTAGCAAAAATGAGATGATAGAGTTAGAAGACACTAAACTTACCATTTCAGATCACCTCTATGCTTTGAACAAAGTCATACAATTTACTGAATGCTTAAATGCATATGTTATGTAACTTTTTATTACCTTAATAAAAAGTTCAATTTTTTCTTTGGATATATATATATATATATATATATAATATATATATATAATATATATATATATATATATATATAATATAATATTAATATATTTATATTTATAATATTAATGTTATATTTATTTTAATTAGTCAAACTGACCAAAAGTGGTCCCATATTAGACGTTGTCAGCGCAAAAATCCAATAATGGTGGAATTGAACGTTATGCAACAATTCTTTTACAATTTGTAGGAAATTGGACAACACATTTTCATAATGGATATAGCATTGGATATCCAATGGTAAAATAACTACTGTCAGTTATTAGATGCCATGAGGGATTATAGGAAAACGTCTAATGATCGATATGATAGGCCATTGTATTGAATATTAGACCGATAAAGAACTGTTGTCAGATATTTGATGCTAGTCGAGATTTTAGAAAAAAAACAAAAAAAATCATTTAAGTTCTGACACTTATTCCAATTTTATCCATTTCGTCAAATTCTGCCGTCGAAATTTCCACCCAAATGTAGTAGTGTGTTAAGAAAAGAAGCTCTTTTGTCCCTACGTAACAAAATCTTCATGTCAATATTCTAGTGCTGGCCATCCAATATTGAAAAACTACCTCTATGGGGTTCCGTCAAATTGCCAAACCCCCCGCAATGCCCCTTGCATCAAGGGATATTGATTGACAACCTTTCCAACAAATTGCAACAATTTGAAGCATTTTATCCCCCATTATTTTTGTTTCCTATGGAGGTTTTTCAATCCTTATCCTTTCTCTAAGATAACGTTGATTCCCTTTTCTATTTATCCCCATAATATTCCATGATAAAATCTTTCATGATGAAGGTTTGGTTTGAAGCGAGAATAACTATGGTAAAGTGTTTACTTGGCTAGAGTCAATTAAGTTTTCTCTTTTATTTTGCAACGCTTCCTTCTTAGGTTTTATTCCTTTCTTTTTGAGCTCTTTTGTGAGATCTTTAATGATAATTTATTTCCCTTTCTCTTTGAGGTCTTGAAAAGAGAGAGACCCTTGACCAATTCCTAAGGATTGAAATCGTTTCATTTTCAAATTGAGGTAGGCATTAGCATACAACTCTTGATTTTCCTTGGATATCTCCTCCAAATCCTATCTAACCCACTCAATCACTATACTGAATAAAATTCACTCCTCTCCCGAGAGTTCATTCGGGTCTTGATTTAACAACATGGAAACTTCCTCAAGTGCTTCTAAGGCAAACTAATCGAAATATCCTTGTTGGTTAGCTTCATCCTTCAATTTTCTCTTTTGGGCTATTTTTCTGAAGCTATTTCTATAATCTTATCAACCATCTGTGTATCCTCTAAACTGTTAGGGTCTTCCTCCATCGCCTCCAAAGAAGAGAATTAATTCTTATCTTCTATCAACTGAAATTTTGGAGGGTTCTGATTCTTCTGATTTCGTCTTCTTGTAGTAACCATAGTGAAATTGTTAGACCCCAGTAGGCTTCTTTCTCCTTCCATCACATCAGAAAATATCGAATCAAGTGGCCATTCTTGTGATAGAGCGACATCTAAATGGAACATGTTCGTAGTCAATTGGATGATTCCAAATTTCACCCTGATAATCTAACTCTATGGATTCTAACAAAGGCTTAGAGATGTTCGTATAGACACATGAAATTGCATAGGACATATTCCTCCCTCATTTAGTAAGTGCAGAAACTTTGAAAATATCACTAGGTCTTATCTTATACCTTATAATATTTATGGTGTCCAAAAATCAACTGGTAGAGAGTAAAATTGTACCCAAACCGGTGCTGCTATAGGTTCTTCCTTGTGTGGGTTAAAAGAAGCTTCCCATTGTCTGATGTACATGCCAACGTTATTGTAGAAATAAGGACTCTGCAAGAAAATTCTAGCTTTAGTGTCCAAGCTCGAGAAGATAACCATGAAGAAATCTTTTGGCCCTAATCTCAAATCTACCTCTCCTTTAGGTTTCCATGGCTATTGAATCCAACGCTCTAACTCCCTTTCTATAGGCTAAACCCAAATGAGTTTATAGATGAAAGCATTATCTCTCATACACTTCCTATGATCTTCTAGACATCTCATGGGTATCTCAAATATAGGGCTTTTAGAGGCCTTAGGGATACATTGTCCCCACAAACCCATTTTCCATTTATCACCTAAAATAGGTGCCTATGAAGACCCAAGAATGTGCTGATCAGTGGTTGTCATTGATGCCAACCCAAGTAGCACTAGAGGTTACCCTGATCTTGCATGGGAATTTTGACTTGAAAACTTACTCTATTCTGAGTCAAGGATATTCTATATGTATTCTACTCGTTGAGATGTTTTCGTTGATATATGGAACACCAAGTAATTCTTCACGGTTTGAGAGATATTCATGTTTGAAGTTAGTAACCCCAATTAGTGGGCTAAAACCCTATGGGGTTGTGGCATGGCACTCATACTTGGTTGTGGTAATTGAATAGTCAATAATTAATAATTTTTTTCTCCTAAAACCCCTCCAATGTCCACTTGTTGAGGACTCTCTCAACTCACGACATTCATATAAATAATGACCCTCATATCCTCCTCTAGTAGGGATTGTGTGGCTTCAAACATGCCATTGTGGAATTTTCTCTATAACATTTTTTATGCGAAGTGTCAGATGCTGAAATTAAAACCCATTTGATCTGAAATCTTGATGAGCCTCATGACCGAATTGCAAATCTTGGTTCGCTATATTTTCAAAGATATGATTTGAGGAAGTTAGGGTTTTTGAAGGCTCCCAAATTCCATTTCAAACATGTGACGTTTGGAAAATCTTCATAACTTTCTCTTTGAATATTGGATTCAAACTTCATAAATAGTCACGGAAAGAGGACGAACTATAGTTTGTTGATTTGTGTTTTCTGGTCCAAAGGTCGCAACAATGACACGTGGAACTTCGTAAAAGTTCGCTCTACTGAATGAGCCTATAATCTGGCCATAGTGGGAGATTGGGAATAACTCTTTCGTGAAGAATCCAATCTTGATCAGACCTATGGGGTCGGAAACAGGACTTAGAAGGATACCACAAGATGAAATTTTAGACCCTAGAGATCCGAAATTACATAGATACAACAGATTCAATATTGAGCTCCTATAAGGCAAGAAAAAACATGCATTCAAGGATCACTGCAGTAATGACCACACATCAATAGTCAAGGGTAAGTCTCCTACATCAAGGTATGTATGATTAGTGTTCACATTTGAAATATGAGTATCATCTCTAACATATGTTTTTGCAGGAAAACGTAAGTACATACATGGTCTTAGTTATATCTCTATGTCTCTATATGTCACAATTAGTTTTGATACCACATTTCAGATGTCCTATTCTTGATACTACACATTTGATGCTATACCAAGTCTGCTAAATCTATATGATGTTGTAAGCTCATGTTACTTGTATTATCATAGTTGATATAATGGTCTCTGTTGTTTTACTTAGAACTTGGTCTATCACAACTCTAGGGTCTATCATCAATTTTTATTATATATATCTTTAGTTCAGTTTTGGATATAGTCTTGCATAGAGTCCAGGCCTATATCAAGAGTGGAAGTCTTTGTCTACTGTTGAAACAAGTCAACAGCAAAAGTGACAAGCACACTTCAGGTACACATTACAATTTTAATTTGTATTTATTCATTATTATGCACTTACATTTATTTTGGAGGCAGAGGTAAGTTGAAGGGTATTTTGTTTTTCTTTGGGTTTGGTTTTGCAGAGAAAATTTTGCATGCAGTTAGAAGAAGGTTCAAGTACAAATTCAAGCAAGAATTCAAGAGCAGAAGTATCAAATCAAGGGAAGCATTGCAGCAGGACATCCTTTGAAGACATGGCAACCATCCATATATTGTGAATAAGTATCAAGGCCAAGAGTCATCATTGTAAAGTTGTAAAAGATTCATTTGTAAAAGTGTCATCATTGGAAGAGTCATTATTGTAAAAGAGTCAATCTTCCTAGAGTCGAAAAGGCATTATTGGGAGGTATATGAGTCTCTGTTGGGATGATGTCATGGTTGGGTTGCAAGTCATAGTGTGATTGGGTGTTCGGTCAAAATAATTGTAAATCATATTGTATCATGGATTGTTGTCCTTGGTACAGGAGTCCACACTCTTGTCTCATTTTACCCATCATAGGGTGGCATGGAGGTGCTAGGCTGGTGCATGAAGTCACCTACAAGTTGGAGCCTGTGAACACTTCAAGGTGGTAGGTTGGTCTAGGATGTTGGGGCATCCATTTAGTTGACTATTGAAGAAACCAAGGCATTGGGACGTCCTTTCAGTGGGAGCTAGAGAAGAATGCTTTTATAGAATTCTAGGAAGTTGTTGCTTTCATTTCAGTTGTCGCTGAAGATTAAAGAATTTATTAGAAAAGAGTTTGGTGGTTTTTGACCTGTAGGGGTTTTCCACCTAAAATTATTGTGTGTACTGTGTTCTTTTATTTATAATTGCAGATTAACTAATGATCTAAAAGTGCTAATTTATAAGGAATACTAATTCACCCCCCTCTCAGTATTTCCAACAGAATGCCTCCATGAGACTCTTGCTTGTATTCAAGATGGATATTTTTACCAACAAGGGTGTTTCAAAAGGAGGTGTGCCCCCTGCCCCTAAACTCATTCTTGTGCCAATTTCGCACAACAATCCTGCAGTAGTATGAAAATTCCTTGAATATAAATAAAATTAAACACTAAGCCCACCAACGAGTCTCACAGAGATCTAATGTCGATCTTATCAGAGAGTAGGTATCAATCCTCCACCACAGTATTCTTACAACTATCGAGACCTACTTTCTTAACCTAAGCACTACGACACCCAAGCATCCTTGTCAGATTTTAGTACTCACTAAGAGAATATTCATGATAAAAATGAATAAAAAAACAAGAAAACAAAGTAGATTATGATACTTTTAAAGAGTTTAAATAATTGATAAAAACAAGTCAATGACAATCATTTTTTATTTTTGGTTTTCCAAATAAAAACTTTGTGAGATTTCTCCATTTGCCCTTGAATATCTACACTAAGGATAATTCCAACTACTACCTAATAATCTTGAGGGGCTCCATTAGAATAACATCCTCTTCTTCATAATATATAAATAGAGAATAAATTCAACTACATGCTTATAACTTCAATGAAATCATGATTAATTCCGTCTTAGTTTTTAAATATTGGTGTTATTGTTGATGTCATTTGTAGCTTGGTTGGATAAAGTTGTTGAAAATGTATATGAAAAAATATAGTGATATTGATGATACTACTATATCTTGAAAAACTGTTTCCGATCTACAGATGATTACTTGTGATATTTTACCATTAGTTTAGCTTAAGTCATTTGTCATCAAGAAAGTATACATCAGAAAATCAACTAATAGTAGTGATAAGAAAGTAGAGATCACAGTGAAAAAAAACAAGAGACATCAATGCTTAGGCTAGAGACTAGGGCAAAAGCCCATAATGGGGAAAACCCAATCAAACTTTTCCTTAGAGAGATCCTTAAATAGTACATTAAGGCATGGATAATTTGACCACAAGATGGCTTCCATAAGTGCTAAGGGTCTTCTTCACAAATTCATCTAATCACGATCACAGAAAAGAGGCTAATCCTCTCATCATACCACAAAAACTAGGCTCATATCTTGTTCCTTCAGAAGCTTCGACTTTGTATAAGATACATATCTATGGAGGTACAAAAAAATTGGGCCAATTCACAATCTTGAAGTGGTTCAGATCTCTAAAAAAAGACATACTTGAGTTAGATCTCGACCTAGTTCAAAATACTTGAGATAGATTTGTGTTAGATCTCGACATAATTATAGTCCTAAAGATAGATATCATATCTCAGCCTAGTTAAAGTCTTGTAGATAGATCTTAACCTTATTATAGTCCTAGATGTAGATATCAAAACTCGACCTAAGTACAATCCTGGAGATAGATCTCAGATATTGACCTAGTTACAGGCCCGAAGCAACTACAAACTCAGACTGTTATGAAACCAGCTCAAGAAAATATAGAAAAGATAGATCAACGCCTTAGAATTCAGCCTCTTCGAGGGGGCAACCTCCTTTACATTACATAAATGAACAGTTCTTGGATGATTCAAATGAAAAAACCTCCTTTCTATATATAGGAGTCTAAGGAGTCACAATATAATCTAGCCGACCTAACAATAATAATATAAAGCCACAAAAATAACAATAAAGGGATTCTATGGGGCACAGTAATAACAATATGGGGGAAATAGGGGCACAACAATATTAATAAGGGGTATAACTACAATAGTAATGGGGTAATCACTAGTATTATAGTGACCCAACATGCCCCTCGCCTTCAAAAAAGTGTTGTCCTCAACGCTTGAGTAGTTCTGGATACTTCTGCATAAAATTCTCATCCTCCCATGTGGAATCTTCAGCGGATAAGTTCTTCCACTTGATAAGATACTCTGAAATTGATCGATTTCGTAGTTGTCGAGTTCTTGTTTCTATGACTGTTTCTGGTTCCAATATAATTTTTTCTTCCTCGTCAAGTTCTGGCCCAAATTGGATTCTCCAAGGAAGAGTTATGCGAAATCTCCCACAGTGACTTGTTTATAGACTAGTTCAGTAGAGAGAACTTGTACGACATGCCATGAGTCACTGTTTCGACCTTTGGATCCGCAAAATGCACACAAGAAACTACAGGCCTTCCTCTTTCTCTACCTTCTTATGAAATTTCAATCTGATGCTCAGAGAGAGAGTTATGACGATTTTCCCCAGGTCACCTGTTTTGAATGTAATTCAAGAGTCTGCAAAAAGACCAACTTCCGCAGATCATATCTCCACAAATATCGCGCAAAAAGCTCTGAAATTAGGACCTAAGGTTCAGCGCGATTTCTTCTCAAATGGGTTTTGTTTTTTACTTCTGAAACATCACAGAAAAAAAGTTATAGCTAAAATTCCACGATGACCTGTTTGGAGCAGCGAAACCCTAGAATCCAAAGCTCTGATACCAAATGTTATGAAACCAGGCTCAAAGAAAAGATGAAAAGAAAGATCAACGCCTTAGAATTCCCAGCCTCTTGAGGGGAAAACCTCCTTTACATACATAAATAACAATTCTTGGATGATACAAATGACAAAACCTCCTTTCTATAATTAGGAGTCTAAGGAGTCACAATAATAATCCAGCCGACCTAACAATAATAATATAAAGCCACAAAAATAACAATAGAGGGATTCTATGGGGCACAGAAATAACAATATGGGGGTAATAGGGGCACAACAATATAAATAAGGGGTATAACTATAATAGTAATGGGGTAATCACTAGTATTATAGGGACCCAACAAAATATTTTCTTAATGAAGGGCTCCCTTTATGATGTTTAGGTCCATCATGGCCACATTGTGAATGAGAACATGCCTTGGCTCAATATGTTGAAAGACCTAATATTTATTTATATGTGGATGAAGGATAATTTCCTTCATCCTTACACCACTGATAGCCTGGGAGATAATTTCCCTTTGGGTGCTTATTATGTACAGTAGTTGAGAAACCACCCACAACTGTTGAGCAAACTCTAGGCTTAGTGTGATTTAAATAGGAATTAATGATCTTGAATTCATGAAGGAGAATGGCCATCATCACTCCACCCCATAATGTTAAGTGAGAACTTTCCTCATGGCTTCTTGGTATGGCTCATAGGTGGACAACTGCAAGAAAGATTGCAGTGTAGCTGAGCATACAGTGGGGTGGAACATGGCTCAAACTTTATCAGTTTTAGGTAGCATTTGATCTTGATAATAAATACCCTTGTGGACTTCATATGTGTAATGTAATTCATATTCAATGAAATAGAAATTATCTTTGATCAATTGTGTATATTTATGTGTGTTCTTACTAATTGTATATCTTGGTTTATGTGATACATGATCATTGTTGGAACTGTTAATGTTGGACTATGATGATTGTGTAATATTCATATGCCTTATTATTGATCTTTAATGTGCTTTTAATGATTATGGGTCAGGGATATTAACCTCTTAGTCTCTTGGATAACTAGGATTGCTGGCTATTTTGAATTAGGAGCTTAGTTTTCTCTATATAGACCAGATAAGCTTAGATTTTTCTATGGTGATGAGAAGTTATTTTGATGATATGGACCTAGATGCATGGAGCAAAAGCCATCATTACAGAGTAGAGACACAAATGAAGGAGTCTTCATAGAAAATTTGAGGCAAAATTTTATAGATTTCACTGAAGAACTCTTGATTTGGTTGGAATGAAAATGTATGAAGGATTCAAATGGGGGTAACTTGTGAATAATGGCCCATTTGACTCCTTAAAGAAAGTATTGGTATGTGGCAACTAGAAGAAGGATTTTGTATGTATTCATGGTTAGTGAGGAACATTGCAACTTTAGAAGTGTTTTAGCAGTCCATTTCCCTATCTCTTTTAGTCCTCTAAATAGGTTGATGAACTCCCTCCTTAAGCTCACTTCTCCTTAGTTTTTGAATATTTTGAACTTCAATGATTGATTTGCTAGTTTTAGGTTATTTGGAAGTTTTGGGATTGGAGGCCTTAGCTTTGGCTCCTAGTCATATGAGTTGACAAGGTAGGATTGGGGGTGGGGGGATGGGGGGGTGCTATGACCAAAAGCTTAGTCAAATGGGTATAAGCCATAGAGGATGTGATATCGACTGTTGGGATATTGGGATATCAGTATCGGGGAATACTTCAAGAAATGACTAGTGGAAACTCCCGATACTAATGGATCTTGGTAATGTCTATCAAATAATGGAGGGTTTCTTGTCATCTAACCAAGTATATTAGTATTCAAATATCATATGTTGGAGTATTTATTGTTAGGGTATCAGGCTATTAGTATGAGGATAACACTTTAAATAGAAACCAATGCTAAACCCCCATTTTAACAGATCCTTATTCATCTATCAAATAATGGAGACAGAGGGTTCAATAGCTATTAAGTGATGATACTGGGGATGAAAGTCTATTGGGAAATTAGGCATTGGGTTTTGAGCAACACATCAAATAATCACCATCACAAACCCTTGATACTAACTAATCCAAATGCTTTTGTTAGCTAGCATTGATGGAAACTTGGAAAGTTTAGGAGTTGTCAAGTGATGGATTGGGTTATTAGGAGATCAAGTGTTTGGACATTGAAATATCATAAGATGCATGGTATCACATAGATCCTAGATACTAACAAATATTGATAATGGAAAAGTTCTCGTCAACTAACTACGATTTATATGTTACATGTTATTGGATTCCTATTATTAGCTATCGACCATTGATTATCGAGCTATTGATTGTCAGATGTTGGGGCATCGAGTATTGAGAGATCAGGGAATGGGATGCACATGTTGTCATACATTCTCTCGATATTAATGGATCCCTAATGTATGTTAAATATTGAAGAAATTTCCGTTATTGGACTGCATGCTATGATCGTTTGGGGTAGTCGGCTATTAAGTATAAAGAGGTTGGGACATTAGTTGCTAGGGTTTCCTCACGATATTGATAAAACTTGGTAAGGTTATGATGTGGCACATCATGTGGTATGTCAATGTGGCATTAATATAGGTCTTGGGTGATGTGGCATGATGGCATGGGTAATGACATGGTGATATGCCATAACATGGAAAGACATAGATTGGAGTGCACAACAATGTTGAGGTGGCAGCTGATGTAGTAAAATTAAAGACATGGCCCCATGAAGTGGGGACACATGGATAAGGATTCCCACGTTTCTACCATGTGGCATGGTATGAATGCTAACATAACACTTGGAGGTAATATTTTCAAATGAGCATAACTTTTTGTCTAGAGCTTGGATTTAGATGAAATTCATATCATTGGAAACCTTTTAACCAATAGAAGATGATAGTGGTTCGAGAAATGAGTTTTAAGGTTGATGAGGAAGTAAAAATTTTACAACCACACTTCCTTAAGGTGACCTAATAGGTTGGGTCTGGATATTCCACATCCTTTATTAAGCATCAATGGGATGGGTATGATACACTAACCCATCATGTTATGAGAGTAGACGGCCAATAATATTAGAACACAAATGTCCTTTTTTATTGCATTAGGGTGAACATGTATGGGTGCACTTCCTATATTTTTATTAATTACAAATTGCAATTATTCTTGTTAATAAATAATCGTTTTTCTATCTCCTATTAAAGTTTTTCCTAATGTGCATGTTGAATGGCTAATTAATCACTACTTGAAGATGATGCATGAGTGTGAAGCTTAACAAACATGTCAAAAAAAGTATTAAAATTCTTGATTAGAAGATGCTACATATGAATATATAAGTGTGATGTTTGGTGTGCATGTGTGGACACACGTGTGTAATTTCTTCTTTAGAAATTACATATCTCGTAAAATACTTCCCTTATATATGTATTTATTGAAGAATACACACAATTTGTGTGTTATAGCTATGTGTATGTGTGTGTTTCATCGAGAAATTCCACACTTTAAATACTCATTAAAATTTATGTAATATATAGTAATGTAGAACCTAAAAAACCTTCCATTGAAATATGGGATCAATGAGCTTAGAAGTTTCTTACAATACACATATAATTGCCATAATTAATGTTAACTTAAGTATTCGGTAACAATATCTTATGGTTGGTATTATGTAAAAGTTATTCATAAAGTCTAATATTTACCTGAAGTTGTGGACTTGAAATTGTTATAAAATTATGTTTCATGAATGTTTCACATCTAACTCTCATATTTAGTTGGATTTTAAAATAACGTTTGTAGAACACTTAAGAACTCATAAGGTAGTGCCATGTGAGTCTTGATGACTCAAAAGTTGCAGAGGTCAATTACAGTGATGTGATAAGCTCCTTTTTGCTAAGACCATTTTCCATTATTCTCGATGATCTTCCCTGAGTTGTTGTGATCATACATTGACTTGCATGTGGATCCTTTTACGTGGTCCTAACTATCTCCCGGTGTAAGCGTTATTCATGTTATACAAATGCCACGTGGAAAAATCCTTTCTTTAAAACCCCCATAAAATGATGGGATGGAAAGTGACTATTTCTTTTCTACAAGCTTCTTTTATAATATTTCACACAATGACTTGAATATTATTTAACAAATTGGCTATGTAGAAAGATACAATGAATAATGCACATAATTTTCAAATGAATTATGAGAGTAGTTGAATTTGGTAAGTAAGGATTATCAATCTATTGCATTGGTCTATTCAACTTCTCCTTATTTTGTTTTTTTATGAGTATTTTTCCTCTCATGCTCAATGAAGAGATGAGATTTTGTTTAACAATGTTGATATCTAAAATAATATTGGGCTTTGTTTCCCATTGGATAGAGGCACCCTCTCATGTGAGATCTCATATCGCCTCTTCATATAATGAGTGTTCATTCTCTCCTTTCTTTAGTCCCCCCTTTGCCTTGTACTCACACTCCTCACACCCTCCTCAATCTAATCTTTTGGGGTCTCATATTCTATAATATCTTTTGATTACTTTTGGTTTAGAACAATAGAATGATTTGTCGGGGTTTTATTTAGGGTAGAGTAGGAGCTTTAGATTTGAAGGGAAAAGTTGTTGGTTTCTTGCATTTTTTTCTATTGGATATTTGCATTCATTTTTGGATCAATTGTTCCAGTGTGTTGGCCCATTTTTGTAATCTCTCAAAAATTGGCCATACTTATGATAAAGATTACACTTGAATGAGAGCTACACATAGTCCAACTATGGGAGATGGCACAACCAATTTAATTTCAATTGAATGGATTTAGGTAAACCTTTTTCAAGCTCTAATTCAACACAAATTTGAGAATAATAATACTAGAATGCCTTTGAAATGACTCTATTTAAGAACCTACCAATGTATTTTACTACGGCCTAAAATCTTAGATTGTATTTGAAGATCACTGATAGGTGCAAGAGACATATCTACATAAGGATAACATTTGGCTTTTCCTCCTCAAGTTAAAGTTGAACATGGCTAGATCAATACAAGTCGTAAGGACCTATAAAGCATGGACCACTTTAAAGTGTCATATCTCTACCCTCCTTTAGTTGTAACAAGAAGGAAACACAACTCTACTCATAAAGGAAGAACTATATTAACCTTCACATATAAGGAATCCAATACTATTATATCTAAATCTTTAGGACTATGTAACTTAACCATTGCCCCATTAACTTCCCAATAAATATTTAATAGTGAAGATAATAGCCTTGCATTGAGGAAAGGAGATAGAGTGGTGATTTTTACTTTCAACATTGTAAAGAGCTTCTTCTTAAATTGTGAGAAATTTGGTTTAAGGCAATATTTGTGCTTTGTTTCCTCAACAACAAGAGCTTGGTTCCTCGTGACTTCCCTTTCACACCTTGAATTGTTGTCTAGTTATGCCATCACGATGAACTCTTGATTCTCGAAATTTGGGGGGGTTTAGTGTTCATAATTAAAACCTTGACCATTGATAAATGTAATGTGAACTCTCTTCATTTTCCTTCTATAAGAGATGGTACACATTGTTATGAATGTTATTGTTGGTGTTCAGATATGAAACATTAAATTCACCCAATTCCACATTAATTGTGAACCTTGGGCTCGACTGGTTATTTCAAGGCTATCATGCAAGGTATATGCATGCCACAAATTCCCTACCCAGCATTGAACATTCAATCATAACATAGAAATGTGTAACAACAAGTTATAATTGTATCAACAAATAAGAGTAACAACAGGTTGAGACTCACAACAACACACTGAAATAATTACACAACAAAGAGATAACACAACAAAAAATAAACCTACACACACATCTAATCCAACAACACCTAGTCAGGAGAGTGGGCCCAACTCCCTAATCAGGGTTGTGGCAAGATTGAGATCTATAAAATACTCAAAGGATCAACAATTATATTAATCAAAATATCATTACAGAGGTCTGCTGTTACAACTCAAAAATATCGTATCTATCTTAGTAATGTCTTTCCCAGCCCCATAATCACTACTTATACATTTCATAATCAACTGACAGTTCCTAAGATTACGACAGTTGTCTTCCTGCAAATACATAACGGTTTATTGAGATACAAAAAAATTCCAAGATAACACTTGTGCTGATCGATATGTTGATCCATCATTGCAGTTGATATCCAAAGATAGCGCTGCCAACTCAATAGTCATCATAAACTGAATCATGCCTTTGATCATCATTCCTCCAAATCTGCACAAAAACTAAGTTAGCAAGTCGCTTTAGGCAGTAATCCCCTATGACTACGCTTCAATGATTAACAATTCACAAAGACATGACAATAGGTGTACCTTCGCTGTTTAGAATGCAAATCAACCAATAAGGGCATGAAATGAGTACAGGAAAGGGATAGAAAGGTGGGTAAAAGTGGGCAAAATTAGTGACCAACATCTCCCCCCAACAAGGCTTTCTGCATGTCCTCATGTAGCTCGTCACATGCACAGATCTGTGTTAGAGCCACCGTGGTAATCATGGAGTTGTGCAAGGTCATACTTTGCAGCCATTTCTGTTCCAGGAAAGTTGTATCTATCTATGTGAAGGACCTCCTTCAACCAATCCTTATGTCCCATGTAAGTTGGTGTGTACTCTTCAATTGGCAACCAAACAATGGGAAAACGAAATCTCAGACCCATCCATCGAGTTCCATAGGTTTGAATACATGCGATATATCATGGTACTCTATCCAAAGCTCAAACAAAATTAGGGGCCCCAAAAGGTTTACGTATTCTTACTCTAGTTGACGACAACACCCATCGTTTCTGACAGCCGGCCTGGGCCTTCTCCTGAAAAGCACAAATTTTCTTTGTACCCATGTCAATACACCACTTCTGCATTGCCAACATCTAATCCTTCTGTCCTTCTATTCCCAAGAAGGTACAATGTCTATTAAAAATATTCACAGCCTGACAATTCTTTGTCCGAACTACAAATGACCCGTTCACTTGGTTCTCTTTGAATGTGTCGAAGTATTTCTTCCACTTAACCTTGTTAAGCGTGAAGGAGGTGAAATAATTGATTTGTCCCCAAAAAATAATCATGCATGTAGGGTTCACACATCAAGTGTTGGTTAAGAATATCATGTCCTTTCAGGATCCACAAAAACTGTATTGGATCTTCAATTTCATGACTTATCTCCTGATGGATGCTCTCCAAACTGAAGAACATGTATTGTTCATGGAGGAACATAACATAACTATGAGTAGTAGGTTGGCACGCCATTACCTACTACGCTAGAGTGAACATTTCATCTTTGTCAGCCTTCAGTAGCTGCACCTGTTCTTCTAGTCCCCTAATCCTTTTCTTCTACTTTTCTTGTTGCTACTTGGCTTTATCCATCTGAATCACGTAATCAATCACTACTCTTGTACCTTGTTCTCAAATCCCTCTCACTCTTTCTCAGTGGGATTCCAAATAGATAAACCCCCGTTAAAGACGAGATGAGATCACTTGCCATTTCTAATTTCAATGGTGAACAAGAATTCCCATGACTCAAATAGATGTGACAACGGTTCGGACTATATTGCTACTGAAGTGGTTTCGTCTCCAAGATTCGTAGCAACCCGACCGACATTCTTCTTGTGCTTCTTCACCTGTCTCCATAAGCGTAACCCCTGCTTCCTTAACTTAATAATCTCCAATTTTAATTGCATATTTTCTTTGAATTACGACCGGTACCTTTCTTATACAAGGGCCCTTATTTTTGCACAATGTTCAATAAATTATTGGTTGATAACAATCTCCTCCAATGGTCTTGTGGCCGGTGTTGGATTTTTCGGGTTGATGTCAAGAAACGTGTCCACTGGTTCCTACTTCACCCTTATTTCCTCTCTCTTCTCAACTCGAGCGGTGGCCCCAACATTTTCCTCTGCAGGTCTTAAAACCTACACATTTTCCCTGAGTGACTCCAGAGTCACTGCAGCCCCTTGAGGAGTAACATTTTTGCCACCTTTTTCCTGTGGCCGCTTTGGCTGCTTTGTCATCCAGTTATCCTCCTCCATCTGCTCAAAAATCGATTCTGGCCCTTGCGGGTCGATAACAACAACAACATTTTCTTCCAACGGCTCTATGCGAACAACACAAGCCATAGTTTCTTCAACTTTCCATTCGATCTACACTAGTTCTTTTGTAACAGTTTCAACCACCAGTCCTTCAATTTGTCCAATTTGTCCACTAGTCGACATTGGTTCTTGTGTGACAATGTCGACAATGGTGCCCCTAGTTGTCCCTACAAATTTCAATATCGAGGGAGAGATATTTTCTTTCATTGAGTGTCTAAGGGTGCAAAATTTCCTTTCCCCTCTTGGCAGGGATGGAGAAAGCAAAGAACAAGAGATATCCTCCTTGATTCCATCTTTTCTGCACTTGCTGCTTTAAATCCTTCTCCTTCCCCTATATTTTCTTCACTTTCCTTCTCCTTTTCCTATGCCACCTACTTTTCTATTCTGGTCGCTTGCTCATCGATGTTGGTTCTTTTATAACAATGTCAACCACGACTTCCACTTCTTCCACTATTTTCTCTATCACTTTGGCAGGCGATGCTGGTTCTTGTGTAATAACACTACATGCAATTTCTCCTACTGTCATAAATTCTTCCATAAGATTAGTGGTCGATGCTAGTTCTTGTGTAACAACATTGACTGCACTTCCTTCCACTTCCATTGGTCCTATTTCCAGATCGACAGTTGACATTGGTTCCTGTGTAGCATTGCCATTTTCACCCCCTTCTACCTCCATTTCTTCTTCTTCCAAGTCAATAGTCAATGCTGGTTCTTGTGTAATAGTATCGTCTGCAGCCCCTTTCTTAATTGATGATTTTGTTGCAGCCTGCTCTGTCACCAATGCTTCCACTTGTTCGAAGTCAATGTTGGTTCTTGCGTAGCAACGTCGTCTGTGAATTTTTCTTCTACCACTAATACCTCTTCCTCTCTTACTGACATCATGGCCACAAGTTCCTCTTCTACTAATTCAATGAACTATGGCAAAGCCAAAAAAGTTTATGACAGGGCATGCACTATCAGCAGCCTCACAACCCCGTGGTTTGTGAGTACAGCCAATGGTTGTTGTGACTGTCGAGCATACCATTCCATTAACTGCAGATTATTCGATAATAAATGTGGCATATCTAGAGAATGCACATGATGGAACCGAAAGCATGCAATAAGTTTAAAATGGTATTTTAATAGGGTAGAAATATGCCCTTCAGAAGTGATGTATCACACCACAAAATATGTGACCTCGAACCATGGATGTGGCAAAGACTTCCAATCATATCCCCTTCCATTTTGAAACACGATCTCCCTTGCCTATAAGAATAGTTCTAGAAATTATGGTAGAGGCGATTTCCGGGCGAACCGTTTCTGCCCACCTTGCGACAATCCATTAATAGTCAAAATAAATTCCTTTGTGACAGGAATGTCTGGCCCACGATCTATGGAATAATTCTTGTCCAAGTTCAATGAAAATTTGAATGTGAAGACTTCATCGAATCCTTTCAACCTCTCAAAATAGGTATGACACCCTACATTCTAAAAAACTTGCCATACATCTAGATGGTGTCAGACCTGCACTGTGTCTTCAGGTTCATGCCTAACAGTTTACCCAACCATTTTGCAAATTTATTTGTAGCAACACTCGGATTAGTAGCACTAGGAGTAGCAATAAAACTGTTGAGGAGAGCATTAGCTAGTAAAGTTGCGATGATAGGGATTGCGGTTGAAAGGGATGTGGTGAAAGGGAAATTCGGGAAAATATGATGGAAAAATCCATGGTGGATTATGGTAATTAATGGAAATTATTACAATGTGTTGGAAAGGACCATAATTCAATTCAATCGTACATAGTTCAAGTTCCAATGCGCATAGACAATTGCGTAAGGTATGGTGGAGATCGAAATGTTAATGTGGAGTGTATGAGTTGGTGCGAGGTTCAACAACAATGATGATGAATCATTATTCTTGGCAAATACGATACATTTAACATTAATATAATACCTCCCCTCAACTAAGGTATGACCGTCCACAGTCATGTCTAGTCATGTCATAGGTGAAATGTCAATCAAATCCATGAAGTTAGTTGGGGATGTACCTGACAACTTACCTTGACGGAGTAACAACACGAGAGGAGTAACAACACTGGAGGAGTAACAACACCAGTGTAGTACTTAGGCGAAATTAACATCGGAAAATTAACAACAATAGAGGAGTAACAACTCTAGTGGAATAAAAACACCAGTGAAGTACTTAGACGAAATCAACATTCATAGAGTATCAGCACTAGAGGAGTAATAACATCAGTGGTGTCACATAGCCAGCAAAGTACCTGCAAGAAAAATAATGATAGAGTAGTAACATCATCATATATATATATATATATATAATATATATATATATATATATATATATATATATAGAAACAAGAGGTGCAGAGGAAGAATTCTCTGCACTAACAACTTCAAAACCATAATTATCAGAAAGATGTTTAATAAAGAAGTCTTTGGAAACTAGACGATGATACAATCTAAGGCGATGTCCATTTACAATCAGATGAGTATGTGCCTCATCGATTGTTATGAGTCTAACAGTCACATTATCAAACGTCGTGTCAACTTCATATGGTCTCATCCATCTAGAGTAGAGTTTTCCTTTAAAATATTTGAACCGAGTGTCATAGAGAAATGCCAAATCTCCTCTTTGAAACACCTTTTTCTTGATAGATTTATCATTCCATTTAGTTCATTGCTGCTGAATTGCAGTGGTGTTCTGGACAACTACCAAACGAATTTCATCCAACTCATTTAACTATTTCAGTTGGTGTTTCTATGCTTTTGAAAGATCCAAACCTACTTCAAGGGATATCTTGAGCATCTTAATTTCAAATTATATTGGAAACAAAGGGGATTTCCCATAGATAAGCTCGTATGATGAAAATACTATTGTGTTCTGCCATGTTGTTCTATATGCCCAAAGTGCCTTAGGAATATTTTCAACCCAGTTTCAATGATGGTTTTCTAAAGTATTCATGAGGATATTCTCTAGCACTTTATTTTTACTCTCAACTTGACCATTCGCCTGAGGATGATATAGAGATGTCACCCTATGCTTGATTCCATGCTTCTTCATATGTCCTTCTATTCGATGTGATGTGAACTGTGCCCCTCCATCTGAAACTATCTCTCTAGGAGTTCCATACCGAGCGAAAATTTCTTCGAATAAGAAATCTGAGACAACCTATTTTGTTGCTTTCACAACAGCCTTGGCCTCTACCCATTTTATCACATAATTCGTGTAGACTAGAATGTGGAATTTCTGATGTGAGGATGGATTGAATGACCCAAAAAAAGCAATATCCCATTTCTCAAAGGGCTCAAGAACTAGTTGATGCTATAACGACATCTCATCCGACTGACCAGGCCGTCCGATCTGCTGGAAACTATCACACCCTCAGACATATTTCCTTGCATCACAAAAAATAGAGGGCCAATAGTACCCCATCTGTAACACCTTATGACCTATCCTCTTATCTGCAAAATTCCCCCCATAGGGGCCATCGTGAGTAGCTTTCAGGACATCATAGATGTCATCTTTGCCTATGCAGCACTAGATTTATTGATCAAGTCCTATATAAAAGAAGTATCCCTCTATCCACAAATAATGGGCACTATGATGGATAATCCTTCGCTGCTCTCTATATGGTAAGTGTTGAGGTACATTTCCTGTAGCAAGATAGTTAGCAATATCATCATACCACAGAGTGTGAGTAGAAAATGAAAAAAGATGTTCATCTGGAAAACTATCCTCTACAGGTGTACCTTCATCACTAGTATCCAACCTAGACAGGAAATTTTCAACTACATTATCTTTCCCTGGCATATTTACAATGGTAATATCGAAATCTTGAATTGATAATAACCATCTTGTAATATGACAAGGAGTTATTGATTTATTCATCAGATACTTGATGGCTATATGACCAATGTGCACAAAAGTAGGATACCCTGTAATGTAATGCCACAAATTATTAATAACATAAATAACAACCAAAAAATCTTTTTCAATTACCGTATAGTTCAGTTCAGTAGGAGTCAAATTCTTGCTCACGTAATAAATCACATATGGTTTCTTGTCATCCTACTATCCCAAGACTACCCCTACTACTTTGGAGAAGCATATGTAGAGATATGAAACAAGTGCTTCTAGTCAGGACCACATAATATTGGAGCTTTGCAAACTAGTTCTTTGATTTTCACAAAAGTTGTTTCACATTCATCTGTCCACATAAATTTTGCATCCTTAGGTAACAATTGACAAAGTGGAAATTCTATCTTAGAATTTTTTTCAATAAAATGTCTATAATAGCTGGCATAACTGATGAAACTATGTACCTACGTTAGTGTCTTAGGTGTAGGAAAATTTAATATTGCCTCTACCTTGGTAGGATTAATCTGAATTCCTGCAACTGAAAGCAGATGTCCCAACACTGTTCTTTCCTTCATCACCATATGGCATTTTTTTTTACTAAGAGAAAAATGTGTTTGCTTAAATATTTTAAGTACTTTTTCAGGAATCCCCATATGGGGAAAATTCATCCATGTAGATTTCAACACTATCATTGACTAGATCAGAAAAAATCCCCAATATTGTCACTGGAAGGTAGCAGGTGCATTACAAAGACCAAATGGGAGGAATTGGTATGCAAAAGTTCCCCAGGGGCATGTGAAGCTAGTTTTATCTTGATCCTTAGGGGCTATTTGGATCTGGTTGTACCTACTAAATCCGTCTAGAAAGGAGAAGAACTTATTCCTGGTTAATGTATCAAGGACATGGTTAATAAAATGTAAGGGAAAATGATCCTTCTAAGTTGCTTTATTTAATTCCCCGTAATCAACACAAATTCACCACTTTCCATTCTTTTTCGGAATAATGACTAGTGGGGATACCCATTGGCTACCCGAGATTCGGTAAATAAATCCCACATCCAATAGTTTTTGTAATTTTTCTTTGACATTGTTCTTTAAGGCATGATTCATTCTTCTCCGTGGTTGCGTAACAGGTTGACATTCTTCTTTAATGTATATGTGACGAGTACATAAATTAGCAGGGGTCCCTTTCATGTCTGTATATTCCCAAGCGAAGGCTTCCTTCTGTTCTCGAAGGAATTTTAGCAACCGTTCAGGCTGGGAAGGTGAAAGGTCGGGATTAATGTTCAATGTCTTCCCTCGTTCAATCTATATAGGAATATTCTTATGGGGTACAATTATAGGAACGTTTTGAACTTTAGTCTCTGGTTTAATAGCTTCCTGAACATTGCAACTCATAACAAATTCTAATAGTTTTCGGGTTGAATCAGAAACAAAATCAGGACTACTGATAAAAGCACTAATGGCATCATCTTCTATCTCATCCTTAAAATAGAGGGCTTCACCAATAGTAAGAATTGGTCTAATTTCTTTGTTTTCATGTTCAATCCCTTTCGCAAGTAGAGGTTTTTGTGTTAAGGTAAATCTTGGTTTATCTAATGAACTCGGTTTTGTAGGGGGATAAAGAATAAGATTATTTATAACTTCCCCATTGGATATTACCATATTTCCCAACTAATACCGAATGTAAGCATCTGCAGTTGCAAGCCAAGGTCTTCCTAAAATCAAAGGATGCAAACTATCTGGGGATTGGGTATGTAATACTAAAATATCAACAAGGTGCTGCCACGAGTCTATTGAAATAGTTATATCTTCCAACTTCCCTACCGGTCTTATAGTAGACCAATCTTCCAATTCTAGGATGGTAGGAGTTGGTTTAAGGTTTCACAGACCTAAGGTAATCACAGTTGCAGAATTTATAACTTTAATTTCTGCCCCCAAGTATACCAACACATTTGGGATATCAACCCCATTAATTTGTACTATAATAATCAGGTTCCCTGGATCTCCGTACTTAACAAGTATAGACTTCCCCAACATTATATCTGATAATTTTCCCATAACATGAATAGTGAGTGGATCCTTTGGTTTTCTTCTAGGTTTCTTAGAGAAATATTCTTTGATTGTTTTGGCATAGAGTGGTATGTCCTTCATAGCCTAAAGTAAGGGGATTTTGACAAACAAATTTTTGCAATTCCCCTAAAAAGTCAAATTTAGGATGAGGACTTTGTTTTCTCAAGGATAGCCTCTTAGGATAAGGTGGACCAGTTTGACATCCTCTAGTAACAATTATTTGAGAAGGGGGTTGTTGTTCCATAGGAATTTGTGTTGACTCATCCTAGTTTTTCCAACAAAATTCCTAGGTTCTGGTTCCGAGACTTCATCATTAGTGCGTTCAACAATTATTGGTGAAGTCTGAGTATTTATCACCCAACCAGACCATAGATTTAATTCATTACATTCTACAGTGGCAATATTGTATGATGGAAGTTTGAGTGTCTCAACCTGTTGAGCCCCCTATTGTTTGGATTTGTGTTGGATTGAACATGTAGTTGTGGATGAAGAGGAGGATTACTGGTGGAGACATTAGCGGGAAACTATAACTGCTGTTGTGGCATAGTCTAGGAGAATTGTCTCAAAGGAGGAGGAGGTCCACGCCAATTCTAGGACCATGAAGGAGTTGGACCAGATTGAGGGAACCATGGTTTCTAGGGCATTGGATATTGACAGGACTATGGCCATGAAGGTGAAAAAGGTACAGACTGAGGCCCAAAATTCAAATTATTAAAATACTGAGAAGGGTCTTGAGGCATACCTTGATTCATGTTTTTTGGCCATGGTTACCATGGTTTCCTTGATCCCTTGAAGTAAAATTGATCTACTTCTTCATTTTCTCCCTGAAAAAATGCCTTCAGCTCAGGAAGAGATGGACAACTATTAGTGGAATGGCTCTATTCACATATTATACAGGTCTCAACAATATTCAATGGACATTCCTTTAGTGAGTGCTTCTTTCTGCATGGAGGGCATGAAATAGATATGGCCTTATCTACTTCCATTTGCTTTTGTTTCACCTGTAAAACATCCAACTGTGAGGATAGTGTTCTCAAGATAGTAGTCCTCAAGTTGTCCAAAAAGTTTCAAATTTCTTCTTTCATAACTCCACCATTGGATGTCTTGAGGGTTCAGATTGCCTGCCTCTACCTTGTAGCTCCATGTGAACACTTAATGCAAAATTCATAGATGGTGTCAAAATCTTCTTTTGATATGTCTCCCTTTCCTACTACGTTGAAAGGTTCCAAAGATTCCTCCCTTATTGTCCGAAGAAAATATTTTCAAGATTTCCTTATCTAGATCGCTATGGCCTGATCTTTGCAAGCTATATTGGTAATGTTCCACAAAGTCCTCCATGTTCTCATCCTCTTTTTGCATAATATTAAATATTTATTCCTTAACATCTCGGGATTTGCAGTAGTCTTAATACTTTTCGAGGAAAATCATCTTCATATCATCCCATGTAGTAATATACTCCCCCGCTAAACCCATGAACCATCTCAAAGTTGCTCCCTTCAAAGTGGCGGGGAATATCTTCAATTTTTGTGCATTAGAAATATAGTCATACCCCCGAACGACAACATTGAATTCAAATAGGAAGGTGTCTGGATCTTCAAAAGAAAGACCATGAAAATTAGGTATTGTTGTCAAAGTAATAGGCTTCATAGGTGCATCACCCCTGATATCACCAAGTGGGAAATCGATCGAACAAGTTGTAGGAGCCATGAATATCTTCCAATATTCACTTGGAATCTAAACAGGTTTTGGTTGTTCTATAATGCGTGGTTGATTTTGCTGAACAACGCTCCCTTAATCAAATGGTGCTGTGGATTCCCTCAAGTCTCCTTCTTCTTCTAAACTCACAGTGTTCAGTTCTCCCGATCCTCTGAAAAACGGCTTCTTCTTCCCTGAATTGTTCTTTTGTTATTGAGGGAGCTTTGGGTTGTGAAACTGACTGCCCTCCAAATCTCGTATGAGATCTCACCCTAACAACAACTTGTAATGATGCTCCTAATTCAGCTCTTGAAATTATTTCTTGGATATAGGTATTTCTGCCTAGATATTTCCTTCCTCTTTTTGGGGGGTCTTCCTCTTCCCCTTTTATTTGTATCTATGTTCATACAATCAGAAAATAAAAGGAAAACATTCAAATGAATTGAAATCTTAGTACATGGAGCAGGGTGAAAACTTCCCTCCCCAGGACGAGAGAGTGTCCCCTAAAAAGAAATCAAATGAAGGAAAGCAGACCAACCACAAAATTCTAAGCTCAGTGATCCAGATTTAAACAAGAATGCAACAAATTACAGATATAACCATACATATAGAGATGCAATAGAAATAATACTTTATTTCATTACTGTAAAATACTGAAATATGCTTACAAACAGAAATGGAAATAAACTAGCTAGGGTGATGGTATCTTATCTATGAGAAGAGATGTGGTGGCTACATGCCTTTGAACTATGTTACAATGAGGCTTGAAGGCCTATTTATTGTTGAGAAACAATGGAAAACCCTAAACATCCAAAAACCTAAGCCTAGAAGATGAAACACCAAATTGTGGGCCCCGTTTGGGTAAATTGGTACATCAAATTCCCGTGATCGTAACTTTGGCATACGATCTATGTTTGAGGTGTACAATATCTCGTTAGAAAGATCTATCTGAGAACTACAACTTTGGGAAGAGAAAAATGGGTCCATGGATCTTTGTTGCTCCCAATTTTCCCAAAAAACGTCGTTTAGTGCCTCAAAACGACTCCGCAAGTTCATGACCCGAAAAACTGCTAAAAATAGTAAACTGTGCTACAATTAAGGAAACTGAAAAGATGAAAGAAACAATGGTGGGGGTCCAAGAATACTTAGCGAGTGGCCACCAATATCCACCTGGATCATTCCTCCCCCCCTTAGGAAGCAATGGTCCCCGTTGCGTTGAGTTCCTCCATGAGATGAGGAAACTTCTACTGAACTTGGTCCCTAGTGAGCCACTTGTCTTGGTGAAGGAGTTGGCCTGCTTTGACAACTCGATAAATCTGGATATTCTTCTAGCGAGCATGCTTGATCTGTGTGTCCATGATCCGATCAGTTGCAGCTTGTTCCATGCAATCTTGATTTAACTCTGTGGGTGTGAATTGTTCTGCAATGTCGGATGTGTCTAGTAATGGTGGGAAGTATGGCTGAAGATGGTCCACATTGAACACTAGGTGCATACCAAGGAATGGTGGAATGCCGAGCTCAAATGCATTGTCTCCCATAGCCTTGGTAATGGTGTAAGGACCATATCAGAGTGGTCTAAGTTGCCGTTAGGCTCCGGTAAGGCGTTCCTTTTACAAATTCAACCAGACTTTGTCACCCACCTAAAACTTGTGTGGCACCCAATGTTGATCATGTCGTTGCTTGTACTTGGCATTTGATTTCTCCAAAATGTCATGGACTTGCTGGTGAATATGTTGGATGTGCTCAATGAAGTTGTTTTCCTTATCTGTTCCAGACTGGACATGAGCTGAATTTGTGTGAGTAGATGAAAATGGCATGGCCACATCAATGGGACATAGTGGCTAGAATCCCATGCCGACTTGAAAAGGGGTGTGGCCAGTCGAGCTGTGGAGAGCCCAGTTGTAGCTATGTTGAACATAGGGGAGGCTCTCATCCCATGTGCATGGATGCTTTGAGTTGTACATGTGCAAAATGTGTAACATCATCCTATTGATAGCCTCTATCTGGCCATCAGTTTGTGGATGGAACGCTGTGAACTTAGTGAGTTTGGTGTCCAACATCAACTAGAGACTGGACCAAAATGTATTGAGGAACCTGCTGTCCTGATTTGAGATGATAGACTATGGGATCCCAAAGTGTAACCATACTCGTTCAAAGAAGAGCTTAGCAGTGGCTTCTACTATGATATTCTTCTTGTAGGATGCCATAATGGCCATCTTCAAGAACTTGTCGATGACCACAAAGACAAAGTAGTTTCCATGCTTAGTAGAAGGAAGGCCCGACATGTAATCCATGGAGATGGATTCCCAAGGTTGACTAGGGGTAGGTAGCAAGGTATAGAGGCCTTGCTTCTTGATGGTCGGTTTGGCAATGGCATAGGCAATGCATGATCTGATGTACCTCTCGACATCCTGTCAAAGATTCGGCCAATAGAAATACTTTTGCAGTATTGCTACCATTTTCTCGACCCTGAAATGCCCAACAACTCGACTGTAGTGTGCTTCCCAAATCATCTTGGCATGCTCGCTTGAAGGAATACAAAGGTGACCTAGGTGGCATAACAGGGCATCCTGGAGGTAAAAATATGGAACATGATGACCCTCCAAGAGTGTCTAGTATCTGTGGCTGAATTCTGGGTTGCTTTTGTAGAGAAGTGGCCAATCAGAAGTCTCGTGCCCACAAGAGTTGAGCATAGTGGTTAATGCCATGATCGATGGTCAACTGAGGAAATCTGCAACATTATTGGTGCTGCCCTTCTTATACTTGATATTCAAATGGAACTGTTGCATGTATGTGGAGCACTTTCGATGGCGATCATTCTGCAGTTTCCCTTGGGTCTATATGAACTGCAGGGGTTGATGGTCTGTGTGGATGACTGTTTCCTTCCCCAAAATGTAATGCTTCCATTTTTGGTAGGCCTGCAAAATGGAATACATCTCTTTGTCATAAGTGGGATACTTACGAACTGTATCAGGACTTCCCCAATAGCATAGTTAGAGGCATATGTCTCGACCTCAAATGGTTGTTGCAAGTCTGGTAATGTGAGCACTGGAACTGAGCAAAGGCGGTCTTTCAACTCTGTGAATGCCTTCTATTGAGATTTAGACCAAAATAATTTTTCTTTTTCTCCTCCCTTGGTGACTTGACTCAAGGGCCAAGTGATATGAGAAAATTCCAACACGAACCTGCGGTAGAAGTTGGCAAGACCTAGAAAGCTGCGGAGCTTTGCCAGAGTGGTTGGATATGGCCAATCCCGAATGACTTGGATCTTGGCTGGATCCACATGCACCCCCCATTCATCAATAATGTATCCCAGATACTGAACCTGGGTCATGCCAAAAGTGAATTTCATCAAATTGGCACATAACTTGTGTTGCTGTAGTGTTTGGAGAACCCGTCGAATGTGGTGGAGGTGCTCTTCCCAACTCTCGTTGAAGATCAGGATGTCATCCAAGTATAACACTACAAATGAGTTGGTGAATGGCTGCAAGATGTCATCAATTAGCCTCATGAAGGTTGCAGGAGCATTCATCAATCCGAAAGGCATAACCAACCATTTGAAAAGGCCCTCCTTGGCTTTGAAGGCAGTCTTCCACACATTGGAGGGTTCGATTAGTACCTAGTGATATCCTAACTTCAAATTGATCTTATTGAAATATTTTTCCTCCTTCAGTTGGTACAGGAGGTCATCAATCCATGGGATCAGGTACCTATTACGGACAATGATCTTGTTTAGTGCCTAGTAGTAATTACGAGTCTCCAAATCCCATCCTTCTTTTGTACCAACATGATTGGGCTCCCATAAGGTGATGAACTAGGACGGATGCGACCTTTCTGTAGCAGATCCTGAATCTACCTCTTGATTTCATCGTTCTCCAGAACGGAGCGCTGATAGATTGGTCCATTGTGTAGTGGCACACCTGGGGTCAGATCGATGGAGTGATTGACCTGACAGTGTAGAGGAACCCCCGTGGGGGAGGTGAAGATGTCCTCGTACTCCTCTACGACCTTGTCCATCTGTAGTTGTCATGCGGAGGGGCCTTGTCTAGAGGTCGTGGCCATCGTCTTCTTCTTTCCTTGAGGGTGTATCATAAAAAAACCAAATTTCCAAGTTTTGGAAATGAGCTTACTGCATTGTTTTATAGTAACCAAAGAGATGGCAGTAAGCGGTGCTACCTCTGGTATCTTGTACAACTTATTTCCCAAAGTAACAATAACAACACAGGGTCTTGATTCATACACAACATCTCACTTCCACAAGTATGGTTGTCCTAATAATGCATCACAAACATCAAGGGGAGAAACGTCACACAATATCTCATCCGTGAAGGGCTTGATGTTGTATGGAAGGCAACACTGCTAGCTGATGCGAAGATACCGTCCTTGGTGAAGCCACCTGATGGTGTACGATTGTGGATGTGCTATGGTCGGTAAGCCCAACGGCTTCATGACCTCTGCTGAAATGATTTTTTTTGGCTCGTGGAAGAGATGCTCCTCCTCCTCTGGATCTTCGAGTTCTTCCTCCTGGATCTTCATTGTGGCAACGGTGGCATTGGGCTCCACATCGATAATCTGCTTCCCTTTTTCATCCCCCTTGTCGGGTTTTGACTCAGATTCAAAACATGCATTTGATTCTAAAAAATTTAGCTTAGCCACCAGTGACTGCTTGGCCCGACACTCACTTTTGTTGTGAGTGGAGCTATTACGGAACTCACACCACTTTCTTGTGTCCTTTTTTGGCTTCGTGGCGCTGTTCTTTGCTTGCAAATTTGGCGGGTTGTCTTGGGCAGTGCCGCCTTGGCTTTGTCCTTTGTTCTGCAATTTTGGGGCACCTTTCCCTTGCTTCAGATTCACAGATCCAAATTCTCGCTTCTTCTGTTTAAACTTTTGCTTGATCTTGATGACATATCAGTATGTCATGCCAAGTGAGGAGATGTTTAGGAATTCTATTTCTTCTTGGATGTACCTATGTAGGTAGCTATGGTATTTGAGTACCAAATGCTGCTCCGAATCCTTGATACCCAACTTTCTGTAAAGGGTATGGAAAATATTGGTATACTCCAACACCTCTTGGTCCCTTCCCTGCCACAGCGTGGTCCACTTTATGTATTGATCCTCATAGCTTCCGACAGGGTAGTATTGCTCCTTAATGGAAGTATGGAATGAATTCCAAGTAGGTGCGGCTGAAAACAGTGAGGCCATACTTTCATCCTTCTGCTCACAGTAGGTTTCCCACCAGTCCTTGACGTGGGGGGCAGCTTTGAGAAGAGAAAAATTAATCTTTTCCTGGCTAGAAAAATCATGAACAGAAAAATACCCTTCTAGCATATTTAACCATTTATCTACGGCATATGCATCTATCTGACCCTCAAATATGGGAATGTCAAAGTTATCTTGTACCTTAAAGGGTGTGGCGCTTCTAGAGTAGCTGCTAGAAGTAGATGTGTCGCCCCTGGGTAGCCGCTGAAGGATCTAGGCAAATTTGTCCATCATCATGTTCCTTTGCCACTTGAGTGCCTCTTCGAGCAAAATTTTGATAAGATCTCCTGTCCCCTTGTCTTTCTTTTCATTCGCCATTGGGGGCCGTCGGAATTTGCGAGGCTGGTCTTGCAAAGGTTCGACCAATTCAAACCCTAACTCCTTATATCTCGACCTTGTTGGGAACATGCAAAGAAAGACAGAGACAGAGTAGACTGCTCTGATACCACTGAGCCAGATTTAAACAAGAACGCAACAAATTACAGATATAACCATACATATAGAGATGCAATAGAAATAATACTTCATTTCATCATTGTAAAATACTGAAATATGCATACAAACAGAAATGGAAATAAACTAGCTAGGGCGATGGTAGCTTATCTTTGAGAAGAGATGTGGCGGCTACATGCCTCTGAACTGTGTTACAATGAGGCTTGAAGGCCTATTTATTGTTGAGAAATAATGGAAAACCCTAAACATCCAAAAACCTAAGCCTAGAAGATGAAACACCAAACTGTGGGCCCCGTTTGGGTAAATTAGTACATCAACTTCCCGGGGTTGTAACTTTTGCATATGATATTCGTTTGACGCTCACAATATCTTGTTAGAAAGATCTATCTGAGAACTACAACTTTTGGAAGAGCAACATGGGTCCATGGACCCATGTTACTCCTAGTTTTCCCAAAAAAACGTCGTATAGGGCCTCAAAACGGCTCCAGAAGTCCAGGACCCAAAAAACTGCTAAAAATACTAAACTGTGCTACAATTAAGGAAACTGAAAAGATGAAAGAAGCAATGGTGGGAATCCAAGTGGAATTGGTGGGTGGCCACCAATATCCACCTGGATCACTTAGGACCTAGAATAGGTTGAAAGAAAACATCCCTTCCCAGGATGAGAGAATGGTTCTAATAAAAGAAACAAACAATCTAATGCTTAAGACGTGAAGTAGGGTGAAAAAATTCCCTCCCCAGGATGAGAGAATGGTCCTATGGTCAATACTGATCGTACTTTTTCACCTTTGATATCTTCCCCAGCAACAACTCCAAAATGTTGGTGTTCAGATATGAATCATGCAATTCAGCCAATTGCACATTAATTGTCAACTCGAGGCTCGATTGGTTATTTCAAGGCTATCATGCAAGGTATATGCAGGCCAAAAATTACCTACCCAACATTGAATATTCAATCATAACATAACAATGTGTAATAGCAAGTTATAACAGTACCAAAAAGTAAGAGTAACAGTAGGTTAAGACTCACAACAACTCATTGAAATCATTACGCAACAAAGAGATAACACAACATAAAATAAACCTACACACACATCTAATCCAACAACGCTTGGTTGGGAGAGTGGGCCCAAATCCTTGATCAAGGCTGTGGCAAGATCAATATCTATAAAATAATCAAAGGATCAACAATTTTATTAATCAAACTATCATTATAGAGGTCTGCTGTTACAACTCAAAAATATCGCATATCTCCTAGCGGTGGTTTTCCCAACCCTGTAATCACTACTTATACATTTCATAAATCAAATGACAGTGCCTACTATTACGATAGTTGTCTACCTACAAATACATAATGATTTATGGAGATACAACATAATTCAAAGATAGCACTTGTTCTGGTCAATAGGTTGATCCACCATTGCAGCTGATATCGAAAGATAGCGCTGCCAGTGCAATAGTCATCATATGCTGAATCATGTCTTTGATCATCATTCCTCCAGTAAGACGAGACTCAAACTTGTGACCTGCGCAGCTGCACTGACGATGTAACAAATCGTCCGCTGGCCACGAGACCAAACCTTTGTGGGTGACATAAAATAAACATTACTCTAGCATTTAAAGACCAATTTTTCACACACATGCTGTAAAAAATATTGATCATAACTAATAGTCAAGACAAATGAAACCAACATACAACTTTATAATATCATCTGCATTATTGTTTACACATGGAATTTTTATATGCTTATAACTAGTGGATGACATTATGAATGACATCGTGAATATATTAGTTTATTTAAGGAAAAATGTTGAGCTTATTGAACACAATTTTATTCACATTTTCTAAATGTAAATTTTTTGTTGTTGTTGTTGTAAAAAGGTGTTTTTTTATAACTCATCATGAGGGAGAGGAGTAATTCCTTTCATGCTTAACAAGGATTTAGCGCATGGCATTTCAAAATAGTAATAATACTAATAATAATAAATTAATGTCAACCATACATAAAATATTTCAATTTCCATCTTAAATAAAGTAATTTTATATCAACTTTATTTGTATATCTATATATAAAGTAATTGAAAGTTTAAAAAAAACCCTTATGATGTGCTTTCTATATCCTAGTGTGAAGGAGATCTGCAATTCCTTCCATAGTTAACACACAATTGGAACTTGACATTATAAACAAATATTAATAACAAAAAATATATTTCAATGTCCATCATAAATAAAATGTTTCAATATCAACACTCACTTTTACATCTCAATATGAAGGAGATGCACAAGTCCTTTTATACTTAAGACATTGCTGACATGTAGCATTTAAGAAAAAATAATGACAAAAAATATATTTCAATGCCAACCACAAAGAAAATATTTCAATATCAACACACACTCTCTCTATATAAAATAATTGAAACTAAACAAATTCTTTTAGTTAAAATATTTTAATAGTTTGTTGCTCACTTTAATGGAGATGTGTAATCCCTTTTGTGCTGAAGATGGATCTTGCTTAATGAGTATATCCTTGTAATGGCTTCGAACCTTATTGTCTAAGGGTCCCTCTTAAAAATATTTATTCAAGGGATAAGTATGTGTATACATATATATGTAGATGTAGATGTACATATACATATATATCCATTGAAGAAATATCTTTAAGAGGGACCCTTAGACAACAAGGTTTGAATCCATTACAAGGATATACTCATTAAGAGCTCAACATCTCACATGGGGGAATTGAACATGTGTGGGGAGGATATCAAAATTTCTCGTAACTGCTAAAGCTATGTCCAATTGACCATGTATATTAACAATAATCTAATTTTAAAGTAATGGCCAAGCCAAAGACCAAATTGATGTATGAGGCCCACTTGTTTGTGGGATAAGGGAGACAACTTTGTGCAATTATTTACTTGCTAAAGTATATTGAGGTGCACGCACACTACTTTTCTCTGGATTTGAATCCACGACCTCTTCCGAGGAAACACATCAATGTAAATCCATCTTAATTAACGATATATGATCTCATCCCTCTTGAGAGATGATAGATTTAGATTTAAGATGGATATATGTTGGTGTAATAACGATACATGAAATTCTCAAAGATGATCTAACCCTACCAAAGAGTGATAAGTAAAGCATTTACTAGTTAATTATACATGTAATCCAACCATATGAGCAATTTTATACTATGTGAATAAAAATTTGATTAAATTTGTTTTATCTAAACAATAATATCAATATAGGTTTGAATAACATAAATTAAATGTGTTTTTTTCTTTTCTTTTTTTATTATAAATTGAAAACTTCTATTAGCTAAAGAGAGTTACATATTGTCTAGCCTCTTGTATGCCTATGGCTTACCACTAGGGAAATAAGACCATTGGCAAAACATGAGGGATCTTTTCCAAAATAACAACAAGTAGCATACAATCTAAAAAATGAAGCATACAAGATCAAAACTAAAACAAAACCAAGCCTTATTAGCCCGAATATATATAGTAGAAACTAACTAGTGGCTAACATCTAGATATAAGAAACTATCAACAAAAAGCAAAGTAACAACCTTCATAGGTAGAGACCAACTAAGAAATCCAATATATAAAATAACCCCTATCATTTAGAGAATTAAGAGGATGTGGAGACTCAATAGGCATTAGATCCATAGAAATGTTAGGAGGAGTTGACCCTTTGTCACACAATATGAAAGTCTCTATCCTCATTGGGCATTTGTCCATTTCTCTACACTATAGTTTGAGCTCATCCATCACCAATAAAATCTCATCTCTTGCATCATTCCTCTCTGGGAGGAATTTAACCGAGAGAAACTCAAGCTGCTAAAGAAGGTCGATTACATGCAAATATTGATTTTGTCAATCTCTCGTGTGAACAAAGTAAACTATCAAATAGGAATTGTACAGAGTACACATTTTTTTGAGGTAGAAAAAAATCATCCGATTTTGAAAAACACTGATTCAAAATACACCTTTATTTTTGGAGCATATTTTTGACACTTTAAATTTTCTTATGTGTCAAGTATGAACATTTTTTTTAAATGTTAATGATTTTCACACTGCTTTTGAAAACTGTTGATGCAACATCAACCCCTTTTTTTCAAGGGCTTATTTTTGACACTTTAAATTTTATAATGTATTAAGTGTGGATATTTTTTTTAAAATATTGGTGATTTTCATGCGGATTTTGAAAAACATCAACATTTTTTTAAGACATATTTTGACACTTTAAATTTTCTCATGTCTTAAGTATGGACATGTAACCATTTTTCAAGTTGTCTTATTCTTCTTCTTGCTTTTCATCCTAAGATGTTTGTTTTTTAAGAGTTTTCCAAACATGTGTTTTTTGTCTTTCTTTGCAACACTTTTTTATAATGATTTTATTTTTTTCTATTTTTTTGAAAAGTTTAAAAAATAAATAGCATTAATATTTTGAGGGTTAGGTTTTTTTATATATTTATATATCGTTAATTAATACTTCAATACACATTAAATTATTGTCCACTAAAAAATAAAAATTTTAAACACTGGCAAAAAATACACATTGAATAATATATATATTATAATATATATATATATATATAATATATAATTAAAAAAATACGTATTTTCAGACCTTTTTCACTAAAAATGACATGTTAAATGAAATATTTTTATGAAAATATGAATAAAAAAAAGGAAAAATAATCAATTTGATGAATTTTATATCAAAAGATGATAAGATTTGATTTATTTATTTATTTATTTATTTTTTTTTACCAAAAAAAATGATTGAGACAGAAATTTTAAGTAAAAATAACAAAAAGAAAATGTAAAGAAAATAAAACCATACAATTAAAAAAATAAAAATCCTTGAAATAAAATTAAAAACATAAAAAATTACATTTAAATTAAAAAACATTGAAAATAAAAAAAAAAACATAAAAAATAATGCCCATGGAGTCTTGGATAGATGGTGATGGGGAGCTTTGTTAAGGCACTCCTTAATGTGAAGTCACTGGTTCGATTCCCTGCTCCGATCGGGGTGATATATTGGACATGTTGAAGATGTAGCCTTATCAGGCTTACAAAAAAAAATAAAATAAAAATAAAAAAAATTTGTAAGCTGGGGCGGGACTCTCCGATTTACATGTCCTTTAAGTACCCCTCAACAGGGGAAGGGTAGTCCAAGATTTGAACCCAAGACTTCCGGTTCGGTGAGACTTCATTTCCACGGCCCTTGTCGCTTGAGCTACCCCATGTGGACAAAAAAAAAATAAAAAAATTTAAAACCACTTTAAAAATGAAATAAGATAAAAGCATTAAAAAATTAAATTGAAAAAACAAACACATAAAAAAAATTCAAAAATAACATAACAAAATAAAACATAACAAAAAAAAATCGCGGCCCACGAGCCCTCGGTAGTGCTTGGCCAATGGCCTTGCCCTGCCCAGAGCCCATGGTTTCGCAGACTTGCATAGGGGGGAACTGCGTGCAACTCCATCCCACCTGCCCGTAACCCCATGTGCCTTGGGTAGTGATTGGTCGATGGCCTTGCCCCACTCAGGTCCACGAACCCATAGGCCCAAGGCTTGGCAAGGCCAATTCCTGAAAACAGCGTTGCCAAGGCCCTTGGTGCCATGATTATTTATTATTTATTATTTTTTAAAATTTTTATTTTTTATATGTTTTTTTTTAAATGTGTTTTTTAATTGTTTATTTTTTATTATTAATATGTTTTTAATTTAATTTAATATATTATTTATTTATTTTAATGTATTTTATTTTGTTTGTTTTTTTTTTTTTAAATTATCTAATGTAATTATTTATTTGTTTTTTATTTGTGTGTTTTATTTATTTTCTTAAATTATGTTTCTTTTTGGAATTTTTTTTACAAGTTATTTTTGTTTTTTTTACAATTTTTTATTTTTATTTTTTGATTTTTGTCCCCACATTATATATATATATATATTTATATATAATTATTTTTTGGGTCTTTTTTTTATTTTTTTAATTTTTTCTTACTTGTTATTAATTTTTAAACTTTTTGTGTTTTTTTGTTTTTATTATTTTAATGTTTTAATTTTCGTGTTTTTTTTTTCGTCATGTTTTTTAATTTTTTCTTTTGTGTTTTTTTATTTGTTTTACTTTTACTTTTTATTTTTTTCAATGTCTTAAAATTTTGTTTCCTTTGAATTTTCACACACACACTTATATTATTATTATTATTATTATTTTTGCAGAGTCCGTGTCGATCCTCGACCAACAACTTGATTCCATTATGTGTCAATTTCATTGTTGATCTTTATGTTTCAATACAATGGGTTGAGTTCACCTACACTATGTGTCAATTTGATGGTTGATTTTCAAATTTCTGTTGCAATGTGTCAAGTTTTTTTTTTTTGTCATTCAAAATGTCTTTCATTAGATATTCAAAATAAGACAGCATACAAAAGTGCTCTCAACAATCCCTGCGCCCTCATTCTGACCAGACTTTTTGAGATTGGGGGTTGGAGAATACCAAGATAGACAATTTACATATATTATTTCCGAATAGCTCTGGGGCCTTAGCATACTATGCGAGACACAAAAAGAAATCAGAACTAATGGCAGCGAACCAAGGAGGGGGACGGGGGGCCATTATAGGGGGAGCTGCAAAGTAACCCACACGGTCATGAATGTGGAAGTCAATATGCTCCACATGTGCCTCTAAGCTGTGGAGATGGTCATTTGTGCGATGTTGGCTACCTTGTAGGTTGTCCAGCTACTCCAGGATGGTATTATGGCTGTATTGAATGTCAGTGAGATAGGCAACAATTTCATTGTGGTCTTTGTACGTGTGGTCCCGGAGAATGTCAATGTCAATTTGAATGTGTTGTAGCTGCTCAACGATCGATTCCATAGAGGCATGAGCTACTAGGCAGCCTGGGGAGTTAGCAAGGGAAAGTGCCTCAGCTTCCTCTATTTCTTGACTGGAAGAGGTAGTGGAGGACAAACGATGTCTTGCTGCAAGGTGACTTGCCTGGGCCTACTGCCCCCGTCCGCGGCAAGGGCAGCTATTACACAGTAATTTGTCACTGCCTTCACTCCCAGTCCTTCTACTGTGTCATGTGTCCAACTCAAACATGCTCATACTGAACAAATGCTCTCTTATCCTGCCAATTGACCCACTTTTCCTAAGCTATCTACCTCGTCGCAAGGCTGGACTTAATATATGCAATGAACTGTGGTAGTAAACAGTCCAGCTGTGCCTCCAGCACAAAAGTACATATGTTTCCTGTAACGGTCCAATTTCATGCTTTGTCGCGAGGCTATTTGCTATCTTTAACGACAGTGTGACTGGCTACATTACTTGTGATGTCAGCACTAAAGCTCAGTTATACACTCGCGATGATCCAGATTGGGCGAATTTGTTCCAACAGTCGGCCTTCTAGATGACTTTAGACCTGGTTGTTGGCATAGTTTGTGTCGCCCTTCCTTCTTTGGTATGGCAGTTCCATCAATTGTGCTACCTTCCTTGGGGATAAGCTCTCTCTTCCACCTTTCAAGGAGACTCCTTCTCCTATTTAAACACTCACCATTGCTATGATCAGCTAGTTGGCAAATTCTTCGATTGAGTTGTGCTGCTAGTGCTTTTGAGTTTGATAGATAGCTGGTGTGGGTGTGAACATGTGTGAGAGTGTTGATAGCTTGTGGAAGGTTGTGAAGTGCCCTTGGATTTGTGTAAGAACTTATGAATGAGAGAGAGACTTTGTATGTTGGGAGATCCATCTTTAAAGAGTGAATGCTTGAAGAACATGCTAGCTGGATTCCTTTGAGAAGGCTTGCAACGTCAAGGCGTTGGTTGTAAACTTGCTCTTATTTCATTATTAATACAATCAATGATGTTTTCCTATGTCTTGTATGTAATTTACTTGATAGCTCATGACTTATTGACTTTGTGAGTAAATAGATCATTGTTGTTTTCCAGTTATGTGCTTTGTTGTATTTCCTTTGCATTGTTTCAGGTTGATTACTCGTTGAGGAGAAGGAAGCGAAAGCTGGAGCAGCGCAACGGAACTCCATCGACCACCGATTGAGGTAAGCCTCCAACTATGATTGTTTAAGGAAATCTATTGTTGATTTGTCCTTGTTGTGACTAGACCCACTCTAGGGCTACAGGGGTTGCCTCTGTCCGCAGAGGGAACACTTTCCTGCATCACAAGTTGGTGACTCTGCTGGGGAGTCTGTCCTATGTTCTTCTCTTGTTTGATCTTGTTTTGATTTTGATTTGGTCTCTCTTGAATTTTTAGGATAAACTATTAGTCTTTTTAGTTACCTGGTTCAATCTAGGAAATCCCTCTACTGTTTGAAGGATTGACTGGTTTTTGTTTGGGATTTTCTTGTTCATCTGTCTTTGTGTTTAAGAACATTGCTGAAGATAGCCTAATAGTCGCGACGTCATCGCCATTTTATAGCTTTGTACCCGCGACAATCTCAGGTTGCTAGTTTAATTCCCACGGCGACTCTGGAAATCGGATCGTCGCGGAAAATAGGTGTACTTTTGTGACCATCTCTAGTTGTCAGTGTAACACTTGCGACGATGCCTCTAGTTGTCAGTGTAACACTTGCGACGATTCCTGTAAAGTTGTTTTTACAACTTTACCTCCTGAATTCATCAATCTTGTCTATCCCCTGTTGTTTCTAGTCTTTCATTAGCTTGTTTTAATTGATTTTGGTTAGGGTACTGTCTCTTTGATTTCATTGAGTGAGTCTTGTGTTTTTAGACCATGTGACCTAGCCCTTTAGAAGTTTTGTCATGAAACCGTTTGCTTGGGTTACTTGTCTGTTCAAGGTTCATCCACAACCATCTTGTGATTTGCTTGAGGCTTTTCCGCTGCTTGTTTTCTGGCTGGTTGATTTTTAGTGTCGATTATTGAATCGATTTTTTTATGTTGATTCGATTTCTTCACTACCAAGTATAGATCACAATTGTTTGGATTGACCAGTTCACACTTGCTTGTTTGTCTCTTTAAATTCAAAAACAAAAAATAAAATCAAAAGTTTGCATTCATTTAGCATACGAAAGTGAAAGTACATTTGCATCACGAATTTTCATGTTTGAGAAATTGGAAAGCGAATTTTAAATCTTTCATTAGTAGTATCGATGCATCGTAAGATTAGTGTATTGATGCATTGTGTTTCTTAGTGTTTCCATTCGATTTTCTTGGTTTTTTTGGTTTGGAAATGATCTCTCTACCCTTCTGTAGGTAGGTGTTCACTGAAATGGAAGATGCTTTACTCATTCTAGCTGCATCCTAGGTTTTTGTTATACATACGGTATGGCCTAGAATCTAAAACATAATTCAAGATCAACTTTAAAATGAACTGAATGAACCTAACAACACATTGGAACATAACACTCATTATTTAGAGGTCTAGGCTAGAGACGTGCTCCGACGTCATTAAACCTAGTCACTATTGCTTTCACTCAAGGTTGGGTGATTCCTCCTTTTGTGACTCAATAGCAGTCTAGTACGGAATTGTGCTCCCATGTACCGTCGAGTATATGTTGGGAGACCCCACTAGGTTATCATCCTATATCCTTAGGAAGTTGTGTCTGCCACCTTGCAAACTATAACACACCGAACACAACATTCGGGAAGATTAATTGTCGTATGGAAAGTCCTTGGTTTTCATATGACTGCCAATGTGTACATGCAGTTTTACGGGTTGTTTGGTAAACCTTTTGCCTAGTTTCTCTAGAGTAGTCACTTTCGTTCCTTTTCGGACTACCTAAAAGAAAAGGTCCATCTGAGCACTTGTCACTTCAGGCTCAGTAAATATTCGAAGGCGACAAGGGTCATCCTTTTGTCCTTTTCTCGACTCTTTAAAGGTGAAAAGGTCAAGTTTTGTTCCTGCGTCATAAAATTTACTGCCCACGAAATATTCCTAGTAACAGTTCGAGTTCTTGGTTGTGATAAGAGTGTTTTTTAGGCTCGTTCCCGATGGCCACAGTCCCCAAGTCCACTTGTCAAGGTCTTCCCCCAGATGGGAACCCTGGTCCGTTTCCTTCTTTTGGAAATGCTAGTGCTCCGTATATGGCAACATTGTCTATGCCTGGGTTAACCATCGATTTGCCCATTTGGTTGTTTTCGACCTCGGTGGTCTCGAGTGGCATGACTCTTGTTCCACCGTCTCCTTCATCTGAACCACAACATGTTGATTCCAAGGTTGAACTTGCACCTTCTTCCCCTATTTCTTCCTCCTCCTCTCCTCCTTCGCCTGGTGAAAATTTCACATCTAGTAACCAAGAGACTAAGAAGAAGAAGAAGAAGAAGTCCGATAAACGTGATGCCACCTGTGCAACTACTGCTCCGAGTACATCTAAGGTTGGAACACCTTCTGCTCCTCCGCGGAAGGTTAAGTTTCCTTGTAAATTGTGCAAGGGTGACCATCTTCTTCGTGATTGTCCTGGCATTCCTAGGATCTTAGAAGTATGGTCTCATGATTCAGCTCGTCCCTTATCATCCTCTGAAGCTCATGGCGATGCTACCCTATCAACTAGAAAAGGTAAGAAGAAAGGGAAGATCCGATTCCCTTGTAGGCTATGTGAAGGCAACCATCCCCTTCACCTTTATCCGCTCATGGATAAAGCTTCCGCCGTCTTGGAAAGTCTTACAGCTTCTTTACCCCAAATTATCGTTGGTTATCAGAGGCTCTCTTCAGACCCTCTCCCCATCGACCAAGAGATTGACTTAGATTCTTCTCTTGTCTGTCCTCCTCTTTCCAAACCAGGCTGTGCTAAGCCTATTCCAGACAAACCATTGGTTGGAGAGAGTGTCAACTTGGGTTCACCACCTATTGATCACTCTGTTTCGAAAGAGTGTCATGCTCATGTTCTTCTCATCTCGTCAGATTCTCCTAAGTCCAAAAATGACCCTCCTATCCCCGTTGGTCAAGAGGGTCCTTCTTCGGTTCCTGTAGAGTAGGGGGGAAATCATACGATTCCCCCACCAAGTAGTTCGGTCATTTCCTTCAACTGGAGTCATTTGATTGCATTCCACCTTCCATCCTATGTGCCTTTCCAGATTATAGTACATGCCTATGATAAGGCAGTACCTGGCACCATCTTGGATGAGGATGCGTCGGTTAGTCTCATGCCTTTCACTACTTGGCAAGATTTGGGCTCCCCATAGCTTGTGCCGGTCATGCAGAATCTGTTGGCATTTGACGGAGGAACCAATCAACCTTTAGGGATCCTCTCGAAGCTTCTTGTTACTTTGGGGGGAAAAACTATCTATATATACATCATGGTTGTCTAAGGTGCTTTAGATTTCAATCTTCTCCTTGGTCATGACTATATTTACGCCATGGGGGCCCTCGTCTCTTCACTTTTCCATGTGGCTTGTTTTCCACATCATGGAAGAATGGTGACCATAGATAAATTGCCGTTCTTTAGTCACCCAGTGCCTCCTGTACCACCATCATCTCCCATCAGTCCTTATCCACAAGCAGTACTTTCCTTGCCATAGGTTAATTATGTGGCTACCCGTTCCATCTTCGCCTCCGTTGTTGATCATGCAGATGGTCTCGTACATCATGTACTGGGGGCAGCGGAACCAGATCTATCATTGGTGCATCATGACATGTATTCCTCCTAGAGTGCATTTCTTCCATCCCAAGAAGACCTCTTGGGAGCCATGTTCTCGTATGGCCCATGAACAAGAGTCCCGAGGATAGTTTGATCTTGTGTCAACCTCGTTAAAAAATGAAACAAGGAGTCTTGAGCATAGTTCCTGATCATGTGTCAAGCTCGTTAAAAAATGAAACAAGGGTGTTGAGGAAAGTTCTTGATCTTGTGTCAACCTCGTTAACAAATGAAACAAAGGTTATGAGGATGGTTCTTATACTGCGTCAACCTCATTAAAAAATGAAACAACTCCCTTTCCAAATCGAGTCTTTGCTTAAGATCTCGTAAAATCCAAGTCGAGTCTTTCCAAGATCTCGAAAATGAACCTTCATTCCATCCACCTCGTTGAATGCAATGAAGCTTGGGGGGCATGTACCTCGATTTGTGTCACTATGCCTGGGGAATGCGAACTCATAACAAGCATATTTTTTCATTTCAAGCTTGTGTAAACATGAAACCGAATCCAAGCAGAGTTCTCCATGGTTCAAGCTTGTGTAAAAATGAACCCATACCTGATTTACATCTCGTGATTGTCGTTTATCCCCTAAATTTTGCTAGATGAGCCTTGGTTGTTTCATTCCATTGCCACCATATTTTTGGCCAATCATATGCTTTCACTCGGTTGTTTTTCCTTTCCTGAGGAACCGTAGCGATGAGTGGTTTTATTAGCCAGCCTATTGACCATTACACATTTTGAGCAGTTCAACCATTGCCAGAACCAGTTGCTACCCTTTATACCACTCGTTTCTCCAGGACGAGTCTCCTTTAAGCTCTTTTCTGACTCATAAAATATGAAAAGATTGTCGAGTATTTTTCCCTTTTTGACTTGTTAAAGAGAATAAAAATGGAGGTCTGCTTTGGGCTCTTTTCCGACCATATAAATGTGAAAAGATTGTTGGACCTTTGTCGTTTCGGGTTCGATATTGGCAACAAAACGATGTGGTTTCAATCGTTTTTCTACTTTTTTGGGTCGAGGTCACTAATCACAAAAAGTAATCCTTGATTGTAATGGTCAAGCGGTTCTTTCGAGTATTATTTTATACTTTTTCGAGCTCGAGAGACACAAATCTATGAAAAAGGACCCCCTAAGAGTTTTCTTTTCCGTGTCTTTTTCAAACTCCCTAAACATAAAAAAGACTCCAAGTTTTGCCTATGTCGGACTTGTTAAACCATGACAACATTGGACTTGTCACCATGACGAGACTCGAGTTTCTCCTCCCTAGGGCTCGTTAAACTATTACTAGGTTGGATTCGACTAAAAGTAGAACTTATATTACAAGCATATGCTATCCCCTTCAAGCTTGTCTTCAAAAATAATTGGGGTACTCGCCAGCAATGGTGGGGGAAAATTTTGGAAATTATCATTGATTTTTTATGGCAGCTAGTCACTCTTGAACATCGACACTTCTACTTCTTGTTGGGTTGGGATATCCATACATTGTCAATTGGCCTTCCATGGGTTTGGGTTGTCATTTAGCCTCATTCCATTTGATCTAGCCTCTGATCCTTTGGTACTTGAATGCCGCCACCCTCTGGAGTCATGTCGCCAACATGTTCAAGAGTATAATTCTTCTGCAGTTTACATCCTTGCTTCCTCCTCTTGGTACCCTGTTTCACCATCTAACACTTGTTCCTTATCTCATGTCATTGATGGGGGAAACATTATGGCCCTCTTGCAATGGATCATCTCCTATCGACATTAACTCATTATCCAGTAGATTGACCTAGAGATTCCCTTTGGTACCTTAGAGCTTGCATGTCTCAATGGCAAGTTCTTCGCGCCTTATGGTCGACTTTCATCATTGGTTGTCGATTGGGTGATTCCACGAGTGTTCGACTTCAGCTCATTTTTCACACTTCGTGGATTGTACTATACAGTACATTGAGAACCATTTACATCATTGGTGGTTTCTCTCGCGCTTGTTAACGGTTTTACTCATTGGTCGGTAATCAAGTGACTTTCTATCATGCTCGACTTCAGCACCTCTATTTGCATGCTATAATTTGTACTATGATCGGTTGGGTTCAAGACCTCGAAATCAGATTACACATGTTCAAGCTGCGTGGATTGGTTTGTGATTGCATGACTCGTTGATGGATGGCTGCGACCATACCTAAGTCTTCATGGATGGCTGCAACCATACCTTTGTTATTATATATGGTCTTATTAGTTGGATGGTTGTGTCCATACCACAGATCTAGTTCGTATGTCTTTTGGATGCTTGCGCCCATGCCTAGACTACATGTATTTCACTATCAGAGATATCAGTTGTACTGGTGCTTGTAGGTTCTTCCAGATGGTGTTCCAGCCCAGTCAGTTTCGTAAAGAATTTCACCCGTCCCACTCCCTCGGGCTTCATACTTTAGGGGGCATCTGTTAAATAGTAATTTGTCACTGCCTTCACTCCCATTCCTTCTATTGTGTCATGTGTCCAACTCAAACATGCTCATACTAAACAAATGCTCTCTTATGCTGCCAATTGACCCACTTTTCCTAATTTATCTGCCTCGTCGTGAGACTGGACTTAATATACGCGATAAATTGTGGTAGTAAACAGTCCAGCCGTGCCTCCAGCATGGAAGTACATCTGTTTCCCGCGACGGTCCGATTTCATGCTCCGTCAGGAGGCTATTTGCTATCTTTAGTGACAGTCTGACTGGCTACATTACTTACTAGCGATGTTAGTGCTAAAGCTCAGTTATACACTCGCGATGATCCAAATTGGGTGAATTTGTTCCAACAGTTAGCCTTCTGGATGACTCCAGACCTAGTTGTTGGCATAGTTTGTGTCACCCTTCCTTCTTTGGTATGGCAGTTCCATCAATTGTGCTACCTTCCTTGGGGATAAGCTCTCTCTTCTACCTTTCATGGAGACTCCTTCTCCTATTTAAACACTCACCATTGCTATGATCAGCTAGTTGGCAAATTCTTCGATTGAGTAGTGTTGTTGGTGCTTTTGAGTTTGATAGATAGCTAGTGTGGGTGTGAACAAGTGTGAGAGTGTTGATAGCTTGTGGAAGGTTGTGAAGTGCCCTTGGTTTTGTGTAAGAACTTATGAGTCAGAGAGAGACTTTGTATGTTGGGAGATCCATCTTCAAAGAGTGAATGCTTGAAGAGCATGCTGGCTGGATTCCTCTTAGAAGGCTTGCGACATCAAGACCTTGGTTGTAAACTTGCTCTTATTTCATTATTAATACAATCAATGGTGTTTTCCTATGTCTTGTATGTAATTTACTTGATATCTCATGACTTCTTGACTTTGTGAATAAATAGATCATTGTTTTTTTCCGGTTACGTGCTTTGTTGTATTTCCTTTGCATTGTTTCAGGTTGATTACTCATTGAGGAGAAGGAAGAAAAAGCTGGAGCAACGCAACGAAACTCCATCGACCACCGGTTGAGGTAAGCCTCCAACTATGACTGTTTAAGGAAATCTATTGTTGATTTGTCCTTGATGTGACTAGACCCACTCTAGGGCTAGAGGGGTTGCCTCTGTCCGTAGAGGGAACACTTTCCTGCATCACAGCGGCCCTACTGGCAAGGCATTTTGCTATACCTGGATTGTGGTGACTTATAATAGGGGGAGTCCGCAGAGAAAATTTTCAAATAACTACGAAGAAAATAGTAAAGACCCGACCCACAAAGCCACTGTCCCGAGCAAGGATGAACCACTATCCCAATATTGCTACAAGGACGAACATAAATTACCAGAAACCACATAAAAACCCACACACCTGTAAATACTTGCGGTGGTAGGCTCTAGCAGGAGAGGATCCAGGAGCTGGTGGAGAGATGAAAGGTCCTTATTTCCACTAGAAGCGAGGGAGCCAAATCGAACCACGACTATCTGTGTACTAGGGTCCGAAGGGCAGACCAGGAGACCGATGTCAAACCACTTCAAGTTGTTGCAAGTGTCGTTTGATTTCCTCACCTAAGGCTAGAGCCTTAGTGAGGTGCCATAGAAATAGAACCGACCTCTATCCAACTCCTTACCACCCAAAATCATTGCCGAAAACGTCAAATTGAGCCAATACATGCACCTGGGTTCACTTATATCCTCAGAGCGCTTGAGGAGGAGTGACACACTTATGGAGTAATGAGAGGGTCTTGTCATCACCGTGAAGTTAATTTGTGCATGGAAGGGATGCAAGCCAGGATGATCGGCCACATGCCAAATGTACCATTTCATGCACACCCCCATTGGGGGCTTGCAATGTGTCAAGTTGTCTTAGGTGAAGATTTTAAAATCGTTATACTTTTAGCATTTAAAAAAGAAATTATTTTTGGTATAATGACTCTTTCATTCAGGAGTTCATTTTTAAGGTTTTTTTAGTCATAAATTTTTTCCATAATGCCATGGTTGAAATATGTTGAAAACTTAAGGTTTTCTCTAGTCATGATCTTTGGTTTTAATTCCGTGGTTGAAAATTTGTCAAAATTTTAAGGTTTTTCTGAGTCATGATATTTTATCTTTAATGCTATGGTTGAAAATAATTATACGTGTTTTATCTTTAACACCATGGCTGAAAATTGTTGTAATTTTAATGTTTTTCAGAGATGTGATATTTTATCTTTAATTTCATGCTTGAAAATCATTGGAATTTTAAGGTTTTTCAGAGTCATGATATTTTATCCTTAATGCCATTGCTAAAAAACGTTAAAAATTTACCTCGAAAAAAAAACATTATTCCAACATCAACACATTTTTTATTGTCTTTTACTGCCATTTTTAAAATATATTGAAAATTTACCAAAAAAAAACGTTATTCCAACATCAACACTTTTTGTTTTTGGGTTGTTTTTTTCATGTTTTTTTTTGGATTTTTTTTTTGGCTAGAGTTCTCGTTTTGAGTTTACCATTCCCCCGTAATATTCCTAATGGAAATATTAAGTAATAACAATAATGAAATCATAAACATGCAATAAAAATTGTACACGCATGCAAAAATACCAAATTACACTCGAAATAACACCCAAAACGTTGAGCATTTTTATTATATTAATCCAGATGGAGTAGAATGAGTAGGAACAAAAGAACTTTGGCTTTCTACAACAAGAAAAGAAAGATCCCAGGTGAATATGATGGTACCCCAAGTGCTGGAAATGTCTCTATTAACAAATCTAAGTCCACCCAGAAAACTACTGCTACCATTGGAAAGGAATTATTGATTTATCCCTCCAAACTATTGCAGAAATTTTGAGAAATTAGCCACGGGCTCTACTCCACTAGCTCGACAAAACCAAGAAATATCTTGTGAACCCAAGTGGTGGAAATGGTCCCAGAATAAACTACATCCTCCCCCAAAAATTTCTATTACTGACTGCTAAGTGGAACTGGGAATTCTGCCCTCATGAATGCTTAGAAAATTTTGCAAAATTAATCATAGCCTCCTCTCATAAACCCACAAAGACCCAGAAAGGGTTGGGCCTAATTCCAACCTATGAAATTACTCCCAATTGTGGCTTTCTCCTTTAACAACTGGGTAATTCAACCCTTCAGGAAATAAAGTTGTTTGCTACCTCCAAAATGATGGATATTCTCCCCCAATATCCCCCTTATGTCCCCAAGCCAACTCAACCCAAAAATCATTGATTAAACCTCCCCAATGAGTGGCCATCGCCAATGATTGCGTAGGCCCCAAACTAGTCACTTCTTCGCTAGCCTAGAAGAGAAGAATTCAACTAGTAAAGTAGTTCCTCAAACCACCGTACAAACCTCTGCAAAAATTTTCTTGAACCTTGAGGGAATATTCTCCTAAATTCTTAGAAAATTTTCTACTTTGTAGCTTGTTCTCCTCAAGAAAGCGTGGTACCTCTTTACGCCTAAACTGATTTGGAATGCCACAAATTAACCTGTAGAATTACCTCCCGAACAAATCCATAATAAATAAAAGACTCCTATAGGGTGGCACTCAAAGTCCATTGAAGAAGGAGTTGACATTTCCCCTCGGAAACCTTGTTTTCTGAACAACACAATATTGACTTGGCTCAACAACTCACACAAACAATAATATAGTTTTCAGATTGATAAAAGCTACCAAATGATGGCCCCTCTTCTATATGCTTGTTGTCCACTTCCTTTCCTCGCAGGCCCCATTCTCCACTAGTACACCTTCCTTCTCCATCCTTCTCTCTCCACAAGTGCATTTTCCTAAGGGAGTGCATATTCCTTTTGTCTGTGGCCCCCACAACCCACTAAGAACTCGATTTTCTCCCTCTCCTAAGTCAAAATACCCAAAATTTTTGCTAATTCAAAATTTGTCAAAACGTGTAATATTTCCTAAGTGGCTTAGGAAAATTGGGGATATTACATCCTGTTTGATATTTTACATTGTTTGTGCCGGTGTTAGGCAGTCAATTATCCATGGTTGCAGTCACCTCTAGATTAGAATAACAATCATGGTCCATGATGATATCCTCCTCTACTTCTCTTATCTCTTGCTGAATTTTAGGTGGTGTATGCATATGGTATAACCTAATGGAGGACTAAGCTTTGAATCTTCCTCTTTATCCTTGTTGGGTAATTTAATTGTTCTTAAATTACTTCATTATTTGTCAACCAATGTTCGTGTACTTGTCTGATGAATGTGCAATATATATGCTAGGATTACTTCTATGAATTGATTATTACTAAGGATGAAATTAACCTAAGAAAAGACAAATGTTTTTGATGCAATTTAGGGAATAATTACGCACATGTTCTCTCAATTTAAAGTTATATCAAATCCTAATAAAAAAAATTGAAATTCACTATTTTGCAGAAAATTCTACACTTAATTGCAGTAAGGAAATTCTATTGTAATTGCATGAAAGAGAAATGGAAATAAAAAGGATATAATTCCTACTTGCAAAAATGGAAAACTTATAACTTTAGAATGATTACTTTTGTGTGCATTTAAACCATAAAGAGAATTTCATCATCATTTAAGAAATCGAATTAAGTTATGAAACATTTAAGCGCTGGAATGAAGATTCATTCAAGAATCAAAACTTTTTTGAGTGTTTACTTATTTATGAGTACTTTGCAATCAAAATGAGAATTATAAAAAAAATGTAACTATGATGAAAACAAATTCTTAAAAGAAACTACAATTCTATGAACAAGTCAAAAATGCAAAACAAAACTATAAACAAAATCTCACAGCTTGACAGGGGGTGCTTTCGTGAGTACAGGTTAGCTATCAATCACAAGATCTCTCACGCATGCATTGAGAATAGAGTAATTATATTAAGTAGGAACAAAGTATCACCCATCTTCTCAATAAAACAATTACAAACTTAATATCCAAACTTGTTTTTCAGGTCTTGGCCTGCAACCTTTATACAAACTTCATAAAACAATTTTTAAGAGTTTTAAGCCGTCATGAAATGATCTACTTTGATATCTACGAGATAGATTCACTTTGAAACTCACTCCATTTATGACTTGTTACTAAAAGAGGAAGCCATTGGAGATTCATCTTGATCCATATCATAAAAACTGAACAAATATTCAACATGGTCGCTTGATGTCGTCTTATTACTATGTTTCTTTTACTTGACCGCTACACATTATTCTTAGATTTTGACCCTAAATTTGAATTTTAGATTTCTCAATCCTCGTAGCTTTCCAAGTCATGCTGATAGGTGGTTATCCATATGGTGGAAATTTTTGATCCCCAAGTAGTCTTCGTCCTCTTATTGAAGTGTTGCAACCTATCTAACCATGAATATTGTTGCGGAAACCAACATTAGTTGCAGAATGTTTATGATTATGTCATTGTAAGAATGTTTTCTCTATAATTCCTTAAGAAATAGAGGTTCTAATTATGGATGATAATTATCTTTTTTAAGAGTTTAACTTGACCATGAGTATGCTAATATTGCTATAAAATGGTGACAAAAAGGTGAAATGAGATGGTAAAAGGATAGTAAAAAAGAAATAATTTTAGACTTCAACATTCTCCCACACCAAAGGTTTTTAATGTCCTCATGCACCAAAAAGTCAAAACTAGTTCTTCTTTTCTCCTTTAGTGTATGATTTCTAAAGCCTGTGCAAGCACATCCAAACTAGTGCTTTCCTTATTCTTCTTATGAAAGTGGTCCTTGGTTTCTTCATCAGAATTTTTCTTTGTAATGCTCTGATTATGTTTTTAAGAAACGTTTTTTGAACCTTAAGTTTCTTATTCTTCTTATACCAATGATAGAGGTGTATAAGTATATTATCATTTTGGCTTCTAAATATCTCATTCTAAACTTTTGATGCTTCCATTTCCTATATTAAGTGATTGTTAAGAACCTCTAGCTCATATATGTCTTGTTTTATACTTTTGATTATGTGTTCCTGCTCTAGAGTATTTGTTGTTGAAGTTTCACCCATTTCATATTGAGAAAATTTTGCCTTTTGTTGTGCCTCTTGTTATAGGGATTCTACATAATCATAAATATTGTGCTGGACTGGGTCGATTTCTAGAGTTTTCCGTGTTAGATTTATTGTATGAGTTAGTGTTTTATACTCTTCTTCTTCGAGATCAATCATTTTTGGTGACTATGTACTTGAAAGTTTTGAAATTATTTTGCGTCTCCTCAATTTCACTTCTAAGCTTCCAATTTCTTGTCTTTTTGTTTTACTAATCTATGTTTCCTTCTTTTCTTCAGATAATTTCGTGTTTGAGTTGGCTTTCTTTCTTCTAAGACCATGTTTGTCATTTTTATGTTTACACTTCTCAAATTACTGGGACAATGTGGTATCATCTTCAAATGGTTCCTCTGGTGTTTCAATCACATTATGTTCTTGAATTTCTTCTTCATCTTTCTCTTTTTCAGGGTTAGGGTTTGACTTTTGTCGACTTCTTTTAACCTTACCGCTTGTTTCTTCCTCTTGGACTTCTAACTAAGAAATTGTGCCAACTGTCTCCTCTGGATTCCAAATGTTCTTCCACAAGGATTTTTATGAGTTTGTGATGATAAAGAGAGTTATCAATGGACCTAGACTTTGTTTGTATGCTAAATTCCATTTTCTTAAGACTTTAAAGGAAAATTAAGGCAAATTAATCTCATTCCCATCAACAAAATGCATCATGAGCCTAACATGGTAGAAAAACATAGTATCATATCTACCTTCACAAGTTACAAATTTTTGAATAACTAGAAACATATTTCTCCATTTTCCCTTTAGTGATGTAATTGGAATAACCTTTTTGAAGATGGATAAATCCACACCCAGTTCTCTGAGGAAATGGACCCAGTGATTCTCTTTAATTCTATTATTCTTGAACCGACTTTCCCCATTTTGATGTAGAACTGTTGCTTTTGCTACAATATATTATGTGAGGATAAGATTAATATCTCGTATCTCCACTTCAACTCCATCGAAGGCTCGAACAAAGGCTTTGGTAACTTTTGTCTCATATCCATAAAATTTCTCGAAAACCTAAAGCCATCCTACTTGATGTAATTAGTCTTTAACCCTTGGATATGCTTGAAGAAATTTTACTCCACTTGGTTCAGAGTGAACAAGCATTCCCATGGCAAGAAGAAGTCTCAATCTTAATTGTTTCCTTTCGACAGGGATAATGGAGGCTTTGAGAAAGAGAATTAGCGTAATTCAATTTGGAAATGAGCGGAATGAATACGAAATAGAGTTAATATGATGGCAAGGTAAGGCGCTAATGGAAGAAGTTGTGTTGTGTTTGGTTTGTACCTTCCACAATTTCCCAGATCCGATTTCAAAGGATTAGTGTCATGTGTTTGATTCCGTTCGGGCTTGATGCGATGGGCAATGCAATAATGAGGGGATAGGGTATAGAAATTATGAAAGTGATAACAATTTTATAAGGTCTTCAAATTTCTAATTCAATCATCCATAAATTAAAACCTAAGCTTCATATATGAAATGTAATTTTGACATTCTTACATACATTTGTTTTTGTGATCCCCTTGATATTATTTTGTTGTAGAATTCAAATTTGGCTGTAGAATTGAAGATGAACTGCAGAATGATAGGAATTCTATTTTCTGCTTATCATTTCTCAATTTTCTTTATCTAATCAGGAGAACACTTCTTTATTTTTGCTAATTCTTCTAGTGGCTAGTAGAAATTTTGATTCTCATAAATATTGCTTCCCACTTGAAAATTTATTAGAAAAAGAAGGATATAAATAAATAGGGACATGAAAGAGGGGGTTTTTTAAATCTAAACTGCCAAGAGGTCTTGGTTTTCAGTTAAAGATTTTCTATATGAACATGCCAACATAGTTGGGTTTTCATGTTTATACCTTTATTATTATATTATTATTATTCTATTCTCTCTCTTCTCTCTCTCTCTCTCTCTCTCTCTCTCTCTCTCTCTTCCTCATATATATATATATATATATATATATAATATATATATATATATATTATATATATGTAGATATATATATTATTTATTATTATTTCTTGAAAAATTACGATGAAGCTGGAGAGTGAGAAAAGGAAACTCCTTCCTTGACCAACTTAAATTCAAAATTCTCTTGTAAATATTTGACAAATTCTTCCTTTGTTAGTGGTCTATGATACAACCTTAATCTATGACCATTAACAAGGAAACTAATTTGTTCATCATCAATATTTTTTATTTTGACTGCTCCATTATAAAATTTAGTGTCAATCTCATAAGGACCAAACCAATGAGTTTGAAATTTCCCTTGAAAATATTTGAACTTGGAGCAAAAAAGAAGAGCCCAGTCACCTTGCTTGAACTTTTTAACTTTGATAAATTTGTCATGCCACTTAGATCTTTGTTGTTGAAATATGCTAGTTCTTTGAATAACATTTTGTCTAATCTCGTCTAGCTCATTAAGGTTTTCTAATCTTTTTTTATGAGCTTCTAATATATCAAGGCCCAATTTAGCTGATGTTTTGAAGGTATCCACTTGGAATTAAATTGGAAGAAAAACTTGCTTTCCATAGACAAGCTCATAAGGAGTGTTGTAACTCATTTTAAATTTGAGCATATCTTGTAAAAAAATGAAAAAAGCAAATATGTTTTAAAATATATATATAATAATGGTTGAAATAGCTCTGGGTTATTTGTTAATGCACTAATCAAAGTTAGCATAGTTCTTAAGCTTGACAGTGGGTTCCGACTTAACATTCAAAAGGTTAAAAGGTAGGCATGTATTGTAGCGGAAATGAATTGTGTGACAAGGCCCATGCGATGGGACAAACCTGACAACACAAAATGCACAGATGTTAGCAAGAGGTGTGCCTCTGCAAATAGTTTCACAAGATCCTATTTACCTCCAATCTACGACTCAGATTGATTGCGGAGGAACTCCTCTGAAGATGTTCCATACTGAAGACTGCCCCCGCACTGTCATTAGCAAGCAAGGTCGATGTCATCAGCAAGCGAGGCCACCCTCACCACCTTCTCCGCCATATAATTTTTCTCTCCACCACCTGTCATCCATGCACATCATTTCATCATTTACTACAACCTACAAGAAAAATTAATTTTATACAGAAGCATTGAATTCTTGCTTTTTCCTCCTGATCTTCCATTTAACTTATAAGTGTTCATTTAATCCATTCTAACATACTTTTGCTTCCCGCTCTCGCTTTAATGGACTTTGTATTCTCTAGCAAAACTCCCAGTCAACATTGTATGCCATTTCTAAGTATTTACACAGTCACCCATCGTTTCAATTATCCAAAATGTTGAAGAAAGATGCCTTAGTGGGGTCATCCTCTCACATTCCACTCAGAGTCACTGAAAGAGACAATTTCGATATTGTATGCAATTTAAATCATTTGGAAACTTATCATTCTATGCTTAGGAATCAAGACGACGTCCCATTTTATGCTATCGTAGTTAGGTCCAGTGTCGTTTCGACTTTCATATTTGAAACTCATCTCTTCCCAGAATTTATTCATTGGTTAGTGTAAGATATGTATCCACATAAGTGTTTTGTCATGAATAAGTCAGGAGAAAATATTTTCCAGGTGTCCTCTCTTTTAATTCAATAAGCATTGTGTTTTCCCTCTGCTAGTACATATACCCCTTTTTCTGAACAAACTTTGTTAGTCTATTTTGAAAAATTTTCAGGTCAAGAGTGTGCCCAAATTGTCTTTTATTTGATGCCAAGTGGGAAACATTTTCATTTGGAGTCAAATTAGTTTCCATTAGATACTTTTGTTGATCATGTCAGGCATATTCTCCAGATTTGAACTAAGATCTTGGGAAGAGATGATGCTTCAGTTATTGATAAAGTTACTCTTGGTCTTTTTAGTCTCATGATGAAACCTGAAGTTGTTTTACATATACAACCTTTTTGGGAAGGGGTGGTCAATGCTCAGTTCATGAAACTTTCATTCACTGGTTGTTTTAGGTTCCCTTATTTAATTACATATCTCTTCTTATACTCTAATGTTTAAAATTTCATGCATTTGGGGTTAAACGTTATGGATCCCCATAAGAACAAACAATCAATTATTTTCTGGACTGATATAGTGAGGAGTAACCTGAAGAAGGAAGGCCTGATGTATTTTGCTACCTTATTTCTCTTAGTGGGATATTCAATTATTGATAGTTTACCTGCACCTACTATTTTGCCTAAATCTCAGCCTTTCCTTCAGTTGGGAAAAGATATGAAAGTAGGAGACTTGTATTCTTTTGAAGATCATTCTGAGATTAGGTCGTATGGAGCTAATATTGAACCTTACATATTGCCAACCTTTGTTCCTATGAGGTTGTTTTCTTTTGAATTTATAAGGCAGAGTTTAAATGTGGACCAGGTCCATTTTTTTCCAGCTAAGAAACGACACCTATTTAGATTGCCAAGAATTGTGGGACCTTTCATTGTAAATACCAGACAAGTAGCAGAAGAAGTCCAAAAGCTTCTAGAAGAAATGATTTTTCTATTGGGAGAAAAATGGGCCTATGATCCTTTTCATGTGATTCATAATAGAAGAGTGGAGAATGGTTATGCCCCTTTATTACATGAAGCTTGACTAGAAATTGAGAAGATGGCTAATGGAGGTCAGTCCTTTTCAATAAGAGGGTTATTAGTTGACACTCCTGTGCAAAATGAAAATAATTTGAAGAGAGGTAGAGAGGAAATTATTGATTTGGATGAAGATATAGATAGAGCAACAAAGAGATAAAAACTATTTGATGAAGGTAGTTCATCATTAATTTATGGTTTTCAATTACAGTTGGGTGATACAATTTGGAGACCATCCTCTCCCAATCTAGACGAAGATACTCAGAGCTTTGTCCCAATGATTAAACAAATGTTTTCTCAAATTGAGGATAGAAATAAGAAGATCAGGGAAAATATGGAGACTTAGTTGGAGGCTCAATCATCTTCAGATTATCAAACGAGATTGTTATCTGCCATGGATCTAGAAAGGAATCAACTTAGGATTTCCTTTTCTCATCATTCTGCATTATCTATTTCCTCTTCATAAGGTCTCAAAAAATTAAATTTAACAGTAGATTCCAGAAAGATCCCTTTACCTATTAAAATTAATCTCCACAAGCAGATTGGAGAATTAATTTATAATGATTTGAATAAAACCTTTTCAGTTGCCAACAAAGCAGAAGATATGTTGGAGAAGGTTATTGGTCAGCTAAAACTAGAAAAGGCAAATTCAAGGGCAATGATGACCCAAAACGAGGAGTTGAAAAAGTTGGTTGATAAAATTGGGGTCAACCCTGAAGATAAAAGTGCAATTCAGAAATTGTTGTAGGGAAAGGAGGGAGAGATCCAAATTCTCAGGAAGAAATTGAAATTACCTTCTGTAGAACATCCAATGGCTATAGAGGTAAAACAAGTTGAAAAAGAGAAAGAAGTGATGACTAACGAAATATTACAGAGAAATGAAGAAGTGGCTAAAGTAAAAGAAATTAATGCTACCTTGCAACAGAAAATTAACTCACATGTTTGTACAATTCTGGTACAAGCAAATTCTAAAGACCCAGCTGCAAAACTAACTTGGGTCATGAATGAATTGAATATTGTTGAAATTGAATTGAAGAAGAATCAAAATTATTTTGATAATGTAATGAAGGTCATTAAAGCCATTGAACATGAATTATTCATGGCAAAAGAGGCTGCTGAAAAATACAAAAATTACTACCAACTTGCCTACTAGGAAATCAAAGAACTGGAAGAAAATGTAAAAGGGAACATGTCCCTCATTCACGCAAGGGAAATATTGTGGAATGATATTATAAATACAGTAAAAAATATTTGGGGATTCTTTCTTATTGTTGAAGAAGAAAAGATTATTGTCAGAGATTTGGAAGGTATAATCATGGTTGCTAAACAGAAATTACAGCAAAGAGCTCAATTTGCTAGGAAGGTGATTGATTTTTTAAATTCTAAGTCTGCATAAGAGTGAAGAGATGCTGGAATTGAAGACAAGACTGAGTATGTGATGGAAATCAATAAATCAACAATGAGGAATTTATGTAGAAAAATGGTTGAGAAGAAGCTCAAAGAAGTAAAGGAGTTTGTAATGAAGTTTAATGTTGCTTTTGATAAAAGAATCATGGCAGGTTTACCATCATGTTGGGATCAACAAGGGAACTTGCTGCCTTGGGAGACTTATTAGATATTGCTTGTAGAAGCCAAAAGAAATATTGGTTCTACACATGAAAAGACAACAATGCTTAAAGGGGCTACTATTTTTAATTATTTAGGCAAAGACTTTCAACTTGTTTGGATGATGAGGACACTGTTTGTTGAGAAGCCAATGTACAACAAAATCACTGAATTCAGGATGGCTCATGTCAAGTTCATGAACAGTTCAAATGCAAAGTTGGATATCTAGAGAAAGTGCAGAGAATGGATGACACCCCAAGTAGTTGATGCATCAATACCTTCTTCTGTTCTTGAGTCACAAATTACCCAATGACAAAGATGTTTCAACGACAAAGTTTTATGATGTTTTAGCACAAATATTTCATATTAATGTATTTTTTATTTCCTAAATGTAATATTCGAATAAGAGGACAGTTGATCCTAAAGTAGTTAAGAAGGTTGACAGTTTCATAACTGTCCTTTTGAAATCTTGTATAAAAAAATACTTTCCAAGGTATTGGAAGGGTTCCATAATTTTCTACCTCAGAGGAAAATACAGTTTTGTAATTTCACTTTTCATGTGTTGATGAATACAATTTTTCATAGTGATTCCAGAATTTTTTGGGTATGATAATTTTTTCTTGTTTCATCTTGTGTTTATTTCTCCTTTTAGAAAAGAGTAATGAAGTTGTTGGGCTTTGATTTTATAGTGCTATGAGTTTGAGTTTTTGTAAATGAAAGTTAAAAAACCTTAAAGATGCACTCCTCTTTCCTAGATTTCATTTCTCATTATTCATATTGCTTCTAAAGTTGAAGATAAAAGATTATGTGTAAGGAAGCCTATTATCTGAAACTTTCCACTATCATCTATTTCTGTTCTTTCTTCATTTGTATCTAACATTATAAGGCCACTTTGGAAATATTGTTTACATATGGAAAGTTAAAGGGTTTTAATTAAATTTTCAGGGTTTTATGAAATGATGGGACATTCAATTACTTCATTTATAGTTGTGAATAAATGTCTTGGCCATTGATATCCTTTTAGCCAGAGATTGTGTCCCAAGGTACAAATTTTTTGGCGCCGTTGTTGAGGAACGGAAATTTGAAATTGTTCTTCCCTGGGTTTTTACTTTAATATGATTTCTTTGGTTGGTGGGAAAAGAAAGTGATTAGGTTGAGTCTCTCACCAAGAAAATAGTCTTGGCTCCTAAAATACTACATACGAGGTCTGATACCTCACAACAGAAAACTCTTGCTCTTTTAGACCCATAGAAGTTAGTCTCTCAGAGAGTTTGGAAACCCAAATTACCTGTTACCCAAAACCCCACTCTGTCTACTCTTCGTACCAGTTTTGGTCAATAGTTATTTGGTGTTAAGTCAGAAGAAATTGTTAAAAATATTGATTTTCTTCAAGAATATTATTTATTCTCTCAAACTATTTTTCCTGAGCCAACTTTAGAAGAAAAATCTTTTGAGTCAATTTCATCCTCTTTTCCTAAATTTCAAGAAGTTAAAACAATTAATACTTCAGTTTCCCATCAATTTGTTTCTAGTATTATTCAACCAGTTCCTATTTCTTTTATTCCACCTCAGTCATTTGTCTTTCAAGCAACAAGCCCATGTGTTTCTCTTCCAAATCCAAATATTGTTGTCCCAGCTTTCTTGCTGAACAGATATGGACCTCTGAATTTGGTTCAACCAATGAATGCCATGCCACAAGATTATTTGAAGTTGTTTCCCAAATTTATAGGGGAGGATGAGATAACAACAGAGAAGCATATTGCTTCATCCTGTGCATTTGCTGAGAACTTGAATGTATAATTTTTAGATGTTGTTATGAGACTATTTGTTCAGTCATTAGATGGGGAGGCAAGGAAGTGGTTTAAAACTCTTCCTCCAAATTCTATTAATACTTGGGAAGAATTAGAAAATTCTTTTACACAAATATGGGGTGAAAAGAAAGATCATGGATATTTCTTAACCGAATTCAATGCTATAAATACGAAACATGAAGAAGGATTTAATGATTTCATTAAGAGATTCAATAAATTATATAATAGTCTGCCTGAAGAAATTAAGCCACCTCCTGCGGGAGCATTTGACTCTAATTTTGGTTTCACTCTAAGGGAGAGGAGATCTCCTAATTTGGACCAAATATAGACTGATTCACTTGAGATCGAAGAAAATTTGTCTGTTGCAAGAAAAATTAAGCCAAAAGAACTAGAGCAAGATAAAGGTAAAGGAAAAGAAGAATAAATAAATATTGCCAATCAGCGAAAAGATTCTCAAGAACATAAACTAGATGAAATGACCAAAGTCATTAAAAATATGTCTAACAAATTGTTGAAGATGGCCTTGGAGAATAAAAATGCACCAAGATAGTTCCTATTGGCTTATTGGGTCGTAACCAAGGTTCAAAAGAGTGATTAGCCAAACAAATCTTGCAGCTACCGGCCCTTTCGGCAATAGCCCATGGAGTGCGGAATGATGTCTCACTCGAGGTAGCAAGGGAGGGTGCTGGAACCAGGTTTCTGCACCCTTGGGATGTCTTGATGTGGTCTGGAGGGGTCACGAACTGCTTTGTGGCCTTGCGCCACTCTGTACTATTATTGGGCTTCCGTGTAGATCCGCGCGTGTGTACTTTATTATTAATAAAATTATTACAGATTTGATCTTCTTGTTACAGTCTTTAAGCAAACATTTAACAATAAACCCAGTGCGCACAATTATAAAAAGATATAAACTCATATAACAACCTCATATAATAGATGCTTGAACCAGAATATAATAGATCTGTGATATTTCAAAAACAACTTATCTTTATTAATGGCTTTGTTTCAGTACAATCTTCTTTCTGCCCTACGCACACAGCTGTAGGGGTCCACACACACAACTGCGGACTTTATTAGGCCTCCGTGCACACAGCTGTAGAGCCTCTATCTACCCACTAACACCCCTGACTCGAACTTACAGACGCATAACTCTGATTACTTTTATCAACCCATAATACATCAGATCTTGTCTAGAAAAAACTATTTTCTACCCTTAGAGCCTCACTCTATTTATACATTCCCATGGTATGCGGACCATGGGCAGATTGACTTACTTCCTATTATTCTATATTATTTTTGGGTGGACAACCCCTTGACTCGACCTATTACATTTTTCTCTCCGTGCATTTCAGAGATTTATAATATTATTACCCTAAATTCTAGGCTTTAAGCCCCAAAACCGTTATGCAGGGCCTCCACCACCCAATAGGCCCCCAACACAATCATCGTGACTCATCCCTAGTCACTCGTCGGTGTGGCAATATGCGCTTCCTAGGCTTCACGGTCCACCATCCTTGTGAGTGATGCACTTTATTCTGCTACTCCCTCTTTGTCTCTTGTAACTCTTCTGCTAGCTCCTGTTGCATTGCCTCCACTAATTCGCGCAACCAATGATGCTCATTTTTCTCTACTCGATTAACACAAAGCACCCCCTCATAGGATTTTAGCTCAAGCTGGGGTTCCACGTACGAGAATTCTTCATGCCAATGCAATAAGTTTCCAATTTTGGGTCTCCTATACGCACCGTCTACTGTAGCTTGTGTTGTAATTTTGCAAGACAATTGTTTCTATTTGTGAGATACCAATCTTGAAGGTGCATTAGAGACGAATGACTAACTACACTTTGATCATTTGTCTCTGTATTACAATCTTTCCCTTATATTTTATGGTTCACTGGCGAGCCCATGGGTTAGGCAGCGACATCCGAACCAGTTTTGTTTCGTGTCTAAGAATTTCTGGCACATCCCCTACCATTGGTGCTGAACTCTGCGCAGTGCCCGCGACCGTCGACACCATACTATCCAGAAAGTCCTTCATCTCCATTGGCCATATCACAACCCTTGGGCTTACTCCTTGAGCATAAATAATGAATAGTTCCATATCGGCGGGAAAGCACAATAGCTTACTTTCCTCAAAATTGCAAATTGTTCGGTGGATGCCCCCTGTGATTTATAAGTCTTTTGAAATTAAAATTCGTCGGTTCCCTCCTTTTCTGGTGTTGTAACGTTAAGCCTTCAGCATATCGTTTCAGATATGGCTCGTATCGCGTCTCTTAATTTCCTGTTGTCCGCTCCATTTTGCCATAACTCGACATATTGTCATGAATAGTGTTAGCAACGGTCACCTTTCTGCTTGTCCACGTAACAGCACAACCCCTTCTGCACAACTGCGACCCTAGTGACATACCAATTCTACGCACCCCCTGATTGTCGTGCAACTTCCCCATAGACTGCTTTAACATTCTACTCTCTCTTTCAACTGCCTAGAGCGGTGAGACTGTCCTTCGGTCAATTAGTCATGCGGTTAGCCCACCTGTGTAGAGGTTCAGGCGACTGCCATTTACTCTCCCTGCGAAAAATTCCCCATTCAGCTTGGTAAGTTGGACCGCGCCCCCATCTGTGACTTCTTGGACTACGTAGGATCCCAACCAATGCATTCAGATTTTTCCAGGGAATTTCTCAAAATTGTTGTCATAGAGTAATACTAGATCATTTTCTTTGAACATGCGCATCTTGATATGGTGATCATGCCAAGCTTTTTCCCGCTGCTTCTGTACCTGTTGATGGAACCCTGCTAGAAATCGTTCCTCCTCAAGTTCTTCCAGTTGCGTGATCCGTTCTTCCAAAGCCGCGTGGTCTACCATTCTTGTCGTCACTGCTATTCACAAACTAGGTACCATGTATTCCATTGGCATGATGACTTCCTTTCCATAGACTAACTGGAATGGCATCTAGCCCGTCAACTTCTTGCACGTTGTTCGATATGCCCATAGCACAATAGGTATGCGCAAATCCAAATCATTCCGCTGCACATTACATACCTTTGTCAACGCAGTCTCCAAGATTTTGTTAAAAGCTTAGATGGTCCTATTTTCCTGCAGGTGGTACAGTGTGCTTTGTTGATGATATATTTGGAAATCCTCAGTGAGCATGTTAATAGTCTCATTTAGGAAGTGTGTTCTGTGGTTACTCATGAGAATTTTCAGACATCCAAATTGTGTCAACACATTCTCGAACAAAAATTTCATAGCTGTAGCGGCTGTGTAGTCCTTATTCCACCCATCGGGTCAAGTACTCTGTTGCAGTGATGATATAGCATGCCCCTGTCTTTCCTGGAGGTGTGATAGGCCCCACAAAGTTGATTGCCCATTTCTCGAATGGTTTCAGTGTCATCTGTGGCTTGAGTGGCATCTCATCCCTCTGCAATGGTTTCCCCATCCGTTGACATACGTCGCAGGCCCGATAGTACACTTTTGAGTCTTGATGTAGGGTTGGCCACTAGAGTCCTGTATGAAGAATCTTTTGTGTTGTGGCGTGTCCTGCATAATATCCTCCTACAACCCCCCCATGTGCTTCGACAAGGATCTATCCTTGCTCAAATTTTAGTACATATCTACGTAAAATTTCGTCGTTGCCTATTGTTACACTGAAATTTGTCACCATGACTATCTGCAGTTAATATGGCTCCATCAATAGTCATATTATCCTCCTTGTCAAGCCTTATACCTCTGCTCTCCATGTCAAACTTCAAAAAATAGAGAAAGTCATCAAAAATCATGTTTATCTCTGGGTACGCAGGTTCTCTCTACCTTGCCTGCGTGTACGCATCCCAAACTCATTGTACCTGCGTACTTGTATGCTCTGTAAGTCAAGGTATGGGTGCATACTCCTGTAAAGGTCAAAAGGTGCGAGTTTCATCTTAAAAAAGTTACTTGTGGTCACTTCTAGAGCTTTCTAGAAGAGTGTTTGACGTGTATTGAGCGCCTCCAGATGCTTCATGCATCCCTATGATAGAGGAACTTATCCCATCAAGAGAGGAGCTACCCCATCCAAAAGAGGGAGTATCCCATTGATGTTGGAACTGAATAACTTCCTCTAGAACATTATAAATACAGGCTTTGGGCCAGAGGAGGGGAGGTTAAAAGCTGAACATTCCAAAGGGTAGATGCTGCTGGAATTAGGACTTCCATTATAAGCTTGTGAGGAGAGATTACCATCCTTTCTTGTTTCATTTGGAAGTGGGTGAGCTTGTCAAAGTAGAGGAAAACTCTTGATGGACCCTGGGAGGACTTGCACAACACCAAGGCTCAGGTTGTAATGGTTTCTTTTTTGTTTCCTTAATACAAATAAGTCCATTCTTCTCAATGATTTTTTGTTAATGGATTGTTTCATATACTCCTTGGTCTATATGTTGAATATGCTTTGTTTTATGGAATATTCAGGTGTTATGTAATCGTTTGATTGTTAGAGTATGCAGGTTTCAAAGTGAAGGAGGAGCTCATCTGGATCGACGAGGCTGGACCGCTACAACAAGCGTTGGACTTGAGGTAGGATCGAAAAACACTTGGTTTCTCATAGAATAATGCATGTTTAGAGAAGGATTGCTCTTAATTGTCTTGTTTGTCACTAGAGAGTCTTAGACTCCTAGGGAGGTTAGTTTTGTCAGCAAAAATAACTCTTTTCGCATGACAAATTGGCGACTCCACTGGGGAATCCATTGATGTGATTGATTTTTCCTTTGCGTATTACTTTGATTTGAAAAGAGTCTTTTCTTTTTTGTTTTTTGATTGTTTGACTGTGTTTTTGGGTGGGTTAGCTTAGATTCAAGTTAGAATTTAGTTTTTCTTAATTTTTTCAGTAGTACGCACCCTTTGAGTTAGACACAGTGCGTACCTGTACGCACTGTATCTTTGCACACAGAGCGTGGACGCACCTGGTTATTAGCACTTGTAGACGAATATTTGTTTCTTATCAGCACTTTAGATTTCTTGGTATGGAGATATAATCGGCTATCTCTGGAACCAATCATTTCGGCCTGAATTTTCAAAGTCGGAGCGTCGAAAAATTTGATTTCAGTCCCAACAGTTTAAAATTATTGGAGATACTCTTTATTGTCGTGGGGAAGACTTGGTTTTTTGATGTTGTTTAACTCACGAAGAGGCTGAAAGGGTTCTGAATGACTGTCACTCTCGAGTGTGTGGCAGTCATATGTCTGGGTATGCCACTGCCCAAAAGATATTGCGCGTTGGCTACTTCTGGTTGTCTTTATTCAAAGATTGTATTATTGCGGTCCGAAAATGCCACAATTGTCAGGTATTTGATCGAAAGATGCGCGCACCACCTGCTCCTCTCCACCCTATAATTACGTCGGTCCTTTCGCCAAATGGGGTATCGACTTCATCACTTGTAACCCTCACTCGGCCG
>APFE030870559.1:194071-206153 GCA_000404065.3 Pinus taeda | reverse complement strand
AAATGTCAATAAATCACAGCATTGAGTAGGACGACAAAACAATAAATATTATTCAAATTTAATTTACCAAACAAAGTCCTTTTGTTTCTTAGAGGATATTGTGAGCAAGCCTATAATTTCAAATTTATTTTATCTGATCAACCGTCATTTGTTTTTCATGCTTGTAACTTTAATGTTTTGTGTAAATTCACAAACTTCTAATTTTTATGTGTTGTTATATGCATTTTTTAATAAGGAGGTAGGTTTTAATGTATTTATCCTTAGAAAAGGAAAGCACAGTAACTCACTATTGTCATTTCCTGTCACTTTAACGTTTTGTGTAAATTCACCAACTTCTAATTTTTATGTGTTGGTATATGAAATTTTTTTATAAGGAGGTAGGCTTTAATGTATTTATCCTTAGAAAAAGAAAGCACAAAAACTCTCTATTTTATCAAATAATTGGGAATGATGTCCCAGTAATCTCTTTCTCGGTATTATTTTTGTATTTGTATGAACCTCAGTCAATTTATAACAAATTAGTGACAAGAAATAGGTGCTACAACTAAACAGATTGTCAAACTTAACCTATGTCTAAATAACTCATTAAAATTTATGAAAAACAACTTAATATTTAGACACATTAAAATATCAAATTCCAAGTCTTTTTGTGAAGTCCAACGAAAGACCGACATTGGTCTATTTGGAGGTGATTGTTAGCTTGAAACTAAAAACTATTGTCGCCATTTTTTTCTTAATTATTTTTACATGTAAATGAAAATATAGATGTTTGGGAACTGATTTACACATATAAGATTAATTTTTAAAAATAACGGGTATTAGATTTGTTTATTTGAAAAAAGTTGGATTTGGGCCAAAACTCTTACAATATTTCTTATGACACAGTGTTTCAAAATTGTCATTGATCCACAAAATGAGGATTTTTTTCTTGTGGCTACCATTTCTTCCTATTCTAAAACATGTCTACTAAGGATTCATCATAAGACCTCATCCACAACAACCATGTTTTGTTCTCCCGTGAGCTAGTTAATGTGGCCTTTATAGGTTGCGTTGAAGCTCATTTGGAGTCCACCTTGGTTAGCTGAGGTTGTACTTTCCCTTTTTCTTATAACTCACAGTTTCTAATTCTTTTTGTGATCTTTCCCTTTATATTTCAAACTTATTTTTGTCCTCCACTTAGCCCCATGCTCGAACCTGCACTTAAATTGTTCATAGAATAATTTCAATATCTTGATCACGTCATCTAGCATTCTAGGTTCGTCAAAGGTAATTCAATCCCTAAAATCTGATGGCAATCCATTGATATATCTCTAGACATTTTATTTTTCCTCCTTGAGGTAAGGCATGTATCTCAGTAGCTCCAAACATTTGGTCATGTATTCTTCATTCGACATCTTCCCCATCTTGATTTCATAGATCTCTTTGGTTTAATGTCAAAATACCTTTCAGATGGGTATTTTCCCCTAATTACCCCTCAAACTCCCTCCGAAACAACTCTTCTTCTCTTATATCCTTCACAATCTTCAAATCCTCCCACAAGATGTCAGACTTTCCCTTCAAGATGAAGGCAGCCACATTTTTCATCATGTTCTTTGAGTAATTGTACTCTAAATAACTTCTTCATCCCAAGCAACGATCCTTCAATATCTTCTGACTTCTTTACTTCACCATCAAAGGTAGGAGGCTTGGCCTTCTTTAAATCCTCTGGCATTTGCTCCTTTTCTCTCCTTCTCCTATAATGATGATGTCTCCTAGTAGTAGCACCAACATGTTTTCCATGGGTGCTTATCCTTCTCTCCAGAGTACTTAGTGGAGTACCTCCCCTTATTGTGTCTTCACTTGATAACATGTGCCTTTTCTTGGATCTACTTCCATCTACTCCATCAGTCCTTTCTTCTTGCTTTCTTTGTCTAGATAAGCTGTCATTGACCTTATGATTAGCTCCCAACTCATTATGCTTTTGTCTTTGTGAGTCTGAGATACTTTGTAGTATAACAACACTCACCTTAGCTTGCCTTTCTTGTTCCATAACAAGATTCTCATTATTAACTTTGCATCTTCTTATTTCGGCCCTTAGACTTCTCAATGTATCCATGTTGTCATGAGAGTCTACCTCTCCTCTCTTCTCAATTGATGCTTCCCCATATCCCTACTAAGATCAGTCTATGATATACTGCACCATCTCAATATTCATTCCCTTATTCTTTTGTTGTTCATTGTTTCTATCTTAAATGTGTTGTCATACACACACACATCTATTAGACAAATCAAACATAATTGCATCATATAGTTTATCACCTTGGCTTGTCATTATGAGTCTATTGGTGCAATGGTAGATGAAACATCACACATCAAATTAGCATGTCCATAACATAAATAATTCATATCAAGGTTAGTGTACACATACTATATGCATATATTACAACTAAATGTCACAAGCACATGGCTATTAATATTTAACACATTATTTCACAAGTTAGTTTCCATGTCAAAATAACACATCAACATATAATCCATGTCTCAATAACAAAACAACACATAATAGAACTCATACTAAAATACTTAGTATCAAAACAACACATAGAAAAACTCATATTTGAATACTCAGTATCAAAACAACACATAACAAAATTCATATTTGAATACTCTATCCATGGTTTACTCTAGGCTTGGTATACCATACCAAGAACTTTCTTTTGCTTCTAGAGGTCCAGGGTTGAAAAATTATTTTGATACCACTATGTAGCACCCCCATCCACCCCATAGCCCATACTATATGTGTCACTAACATTGACCCAACCTCCATAATCTAGTCATGGAAATCGGGTTATAAAATTTTAGCATTTCTCAAACTCCTCAAAACTTAAAACGAACATTTCCATTGCATGTGGCTCATCGACAACTTTCTGGCAATATAAAAATTTTCTAAAATTGGCATTTGTATCACAAGATATGGTTGTTTTAAAATTGACCATTAAACATGTGTCATGTCAGTGTTGTGCTTCCATGTGGCACCCACACGGTTCCCACGTGGAAGCCCTCCCCCCTTCAGGGGAGGTCCATGTCATCATAACTACCCATGTGGCAGTGCCACTTGCCAACCCATATCCCTACCAGCCAACCATGTGGCATTGTCACATCACTACCCAGTAGTCCATATCGAGCCACCTCCATAGCCTTATTTCATGGCTCACTGATATATATATATATATACCCTCCCCCTTGGATGATCAACGACCTTCGTCTAATGGGGGGATCTATGACTAGGATTGAAATGAGGATCCCACCCCCTTCCCCTCATGATGTCACAGGGGGTCCCTCATCGTGGGTTTTTCGCTTGTTTCCACACCTATTGATTAATGGTGCACATTCGTCTAATCTAGATCGTCAGAATGAGGGGGGGTACTCCTTCAAGGTACGGACAAAAGGGGGGTCCCTCATTAGAGTCCTCCCTCTCAGAACCATGCCACTGATGACAATTTTAACATATTCTTCCAAAGAGATCTTTGTATCTCGATTATTGACCTCGATGTTGATATATATACGTAATTACAATATTTTGTATAATTACTTTTTGTCATCAATCTTGTTTCTTAGCCATTCAAGCTTACGCCTTCGTGCCTTTGGTGTATTCTACAAGCATATTACGATAACACTCTCATCTCAAACCAACTCAATCATCCTCCATATACCTCTTTGGATATACAACCTACGATATGTATCAATTTACGCTCTCCTGTATAGGCTTACAATATACATATGTAAATGTTATGCCCAACTCTTCTAGACATAATATTTGAAGTTTTGCGACCTCCCTATATAGTGTCCCCATATATATCTATATATATATATTGATAGGCTCAAATCTTGTTTAATTTGATAGAGGAGCACAACCCATTATCGGCACAACCCTTTTACACAATACGAACTGTCCATCATAGGTATGTCTAGTAACAACTAAGAATAACCCTTTCTCTTACCACAACCATGAACAAGCATATACTTTTCATGATTTATATGCATTTTAATTGCATATATAGATTGCATGAATATAATTACATAATGAACGTCAATGAGCTCATTCATCATACATGTTATATAACAACAACACAGCCATTACAGTGAAATCACATTCCCAACATCATAAGTACACCACTTATTTGGATTGTAGATGAACCTAGAATTTAGAATAAATTTAAACCTAGAAATAGGCACAAAGATCAGTCATTCTTCATTAGACATATAGGAATTAAACCATTACTCTAGACTTATGCAGGAAATAACATTCCTCATAACTAGTTTAAGCATTTTAATAACACAATCAACATTTATATAGTACTTTCATAATAAATAAATGCACATGGATTCATATAAACACTTAAATCATATTAGGAAATCTAGAAACTGAGACTGGGACTTTGACTATCCACCCAACCTTAGATTAGCATGCACTGAAACCTTTCTTGCATCCAATCAACCCCAAGCAAGATATAAAGCTTGAGAAGGAATGCTTTAAGGGAATTGACTGATGTTTCCAATTGAAATATAGAATCCATAGATCATTTCATATCCACCCACCAGTTGATTAAGGAAATCAAAAGACTATGTCATCTCCACCCTCCAATCTATTAATGGAATTCAGAGGTTACTCCAACTGCACCCTTATGTCTGTTACAAGGATTCCAAAGGTTGTTCCACCTCCACCCTATTTTGTATAGGGAATCAAGAGGTTGTTCCGCCTCCACCCTAAAGTAATGCCACATGAGGCCCACCTTAAACAGGGATTCTAGAGCACATCAAGAATAACCAGGTACAATTCCTTTAGTGGCTCCACCCTAAAATGGGAGTCCAAAGCCCACCAAATTAATTGTTAAGCTCATAACTGAGCAAGGAAAGCATCATGGGCACTCTATAACCAGGAATCCAAAGGAACAGTGCCTCCACCCAAACCAGTAATTTAAAGAACCTCTACCCCTTCACTTGAGAGATGAACAATCTACTCTCCCAATGCTCATAACCGAATATATAATTATCATTGTCACTCCTTCTGTGATCTTCTCTTCTACTTTATCCAGGTAATGGTATAAGAAACTACTTGAAATTCCTAAATCTTGTTGCTTCTACTCCAAAATTTCTTCTCACACTGTTCCAAGGAAAATCCTTGTCCTTTCCATAAATTTCCTCCTCGATGGTTCTCTAATACCACTTGGGGTTTTCTCTAGTGCAATATGCTCCTCAAGTTCTTGAGAATGTTGTCCCCTATCTTCTAGTGTCTCGCTATGTTCTTCTTCTTCCTCTAGTGCTCTGTCTCCTAATTGTTTCCGGATCCTTATTGCTTGTGTCTGCTTATTCTCTCTCTCTCTCTTGTGTTTTCCGTGAATATTTCATCCTTGCCCAACCACATCATGGCATCATTCTGGAGATATTTTGTGTTTCCCTTCCTGTAGTGTCCTATCTAGGGTGCTAGACTAGGCTATATTTATTATCGACCAGGGTGCGTAGACTTAGAGGAGTGCGTCTAAAGTATATAGACATAAAGGATCGTTATCTAAGTCTAATCTACCTAGTTACAACGTTGTCATTCAATTCATTATCAAACTGAAATGCTATGTATCACTATAAACCAAGATTCAATTCATTTAGAAAACCAAAATGTTGTGTATCACTGTAAACCAAGATTTTAGTCCCCTTACAGAGACATCATACATAAAATCCCTGTTCAGCAAATACTCAACATTCATTAACAGACACACAAAATAAAGAGATATGGAAATCGTAAGCATAGAGTTCATGACATTGCTCTACAAGATAACAAGGGATCGAATCCCTCACAGGATATGATTCACGATCTCAGTGATGATCTATTCAAGCACATTCATAAACATAAAGCATACGCATATTACAAACATAAATCGATTTTAATCACTGCGCATATTAAATACCCTAACTGTAAATGAAATAAAACAACAGTATACCACGTTACGCAGGGCCCGTCCACGTTCCAGAGGTATACTGGACTGTGATCCAACGATTACCAAATCAACACAACGAAATCATGACTGTAATGCAAGTCTTTGATATTAAAATTGAAACTCTGTTTTTGAAACAACGATAATGATAATGATAATACAACCGGTTCAGAACTATGTTTACATATGGTTTTACATCCCTTGAAAACGAATGTACATTCATGAGCAGGCTATTGCCGCTTTTACCACATCGCGATTTTTGAAAATGTTTCTATCCTATACTAATTTCAAAAAGGAAACAAACTAAATCAACTTAGGATGCGTGCTGTTGCTGCCTTTGTCGCCAACATGCTATACTTTGACCTTCGTTGACCGCGCATGTAGGAGGGTCGATTCTGCTGTAGGATAGGTATTCGTCCATGCTTGGACATTCTACTTTTCATCCCTATCCTTCGCTCTAGGCTAGCTTTCATGCCACATGTCAAACAATGAACCAATTATAGGATGTTGGAACTTCCTGTAGCCATTTTACCAAAAATTCCTAATTCGTTAACATAAAACTCCTAAATCAATTTTAATGCAATTTAATAACTATAGGACTATTAACTAATCAATTTTCAAAGGATCTGAGAGATATATGATGGAAAGAGGTAGGCAAATGATATGTTTTAGGAGGAAAAAGGAGGTCATGGAATGGTACCAACATCTCTCCCCGACTTAATGAATTAGCATGTCCTCGTGCTAACCCCGAAGTGCTTCCCTTGAACTCTGTCCCTGCCTGTACCTCTGTTGTCTTTAGCAATGTGTCCACATTCTTTTTCACCTGGGCATCTTTCTGACCATGGAGCTCCTGCTTTAATCTTTTGTATTTTTCTTTGAGGGTCTTCTTTTGATTGTACCACTTAGTGGCCCACTTACAAATATCTGTTTGCTCAGCCTCTAGTTCATTGATTCGCTCCCTTAACTTTTCATTCTTCTTTTGAGTCTCTTTACTCTGCGCTCGGAGCATTTCATTTTCTTTCTTGATAACTTTTTCCAGCATATTAGCCTCCATGAGTTCTTCCTTTAATTTCTTGATTTGTTTCTCCAGTTTCTTCTGTTTCTTAATGGGAGGTGGCGAACCTTTTTCTTGCTTGTTATTGCTTTCAACCTCTATATCAACTCCTGGTCCTGGTAGTGAGTGGCTTTTAGCCTCTATATCAGCTCCTGGTCCTGGTGGTGAATGGTCACTGCTCTGAATATCCATTGGTATAGGTGCATTGGATTCAAGCTGGTCTTCTTGTAACTGGGCTTTTGGTGCTCTCCTTGTTCTTCTTGAATAAGTGGTGAAAATTTTATCTTGCTCTGCCTTCTTAGCATCTTCTTTTCTCATTTGCCTAGTCCTTATGCTACTCACAGGTGGAGGTACCTTGTTTGCTTTGGATGCTGGGATCTCTTCATCGATTTCCTTCATGAATCCTGAGTTCTCCTGCGATTCTTCTTTGTTTTCCTCATCTTTAATTTGATTAGCAGCTAAGAACTCCTTCCACATTTTCCCTCTTCTCTGCAATTCATGCTCAATAAGAATTTTAATTAAGCCAAAGTGATATAGGCTCTTGTCTTCATTTCCCTTCTGCTTTTGGATGGTCTTCGACATCTTGGTTAGGCTTTGCAATAGAAAATATGGTAGACTGATAACACACTACCTTTTCAAGTGTAGCAGTAACTTGATATGGTATAGATAAACAATACTATAACGACCTTCGCAGGTTACGAATTTTTGGAGAATGTAGACCATCTCATCCCAGGGATGCACCAACCAACTCCTTGGGACGCCTTTCTTCCAGTTAACTGATGAGACTCGGGATCTAGACATGAATTGAGTCCACGATTTCTCTTTAAATTGCTTGGTCTTAAAATACTTTTCCCCTTCTGGGCTGATCCCTATTGACTGGGCGATGGTGTCTTCTGAAACCCTGAATGAGAAGTTACCGATCAGGGCTTTCTCCCCATTGAATGTGAAAGCGATTGCTTGGTAACCTCTTCATTGCTTCCATGAAATTTCTCTCAAAAGGGAAACCACTGTATCTCTTTGAGAATCCAAATGCAATCTTCATGGTATTGAGAACTATTGAACACACTTGGCTCGACCTTATTGGTCATTTTGGCAGAGGGTCATGCTCTAAATCTTCCCTGTTTATGTTTTGAAATTTTAACAAAGAAATTTTAATTTATTACCTGATGGCGTCGCTCCCTTAATATACCGTATGATGCTCGGTCGACTGTCTTGTAACTTTGGTCGGAGTCGAAACCGAATGGTGCTCAATACTTTCAATCCTTACTGTGGAAGTCACGGGAGTTAAATGCTAGCGTGAACAATCTGAAAATGATAGTAAAAGGACCAACTACACTTACTTCATAGCGCATTCATCTTTGGAAACAAGGGAATGGCTGTACCGCTTGTATAAATGTCATCATAGGAGCGCTGGGAGCGTATATGCAATACTAAGGTATGATTTTAGGGAGTCCTCTGAATCATTTAGCTGTTTCGGGTGGTGGAATCATCATTTGACTGTATGAAATACAATGAATAGGCCTCTTTAACACCTGTTTCTTACCTTTATTTTTTTTTAAAATACAATCCACCATGTGTCCTGTTGATACTCGATCAAATGGAGGATGTTGGTATGGCTGTAGGATGCGTTTGGCATAACAGGGTTGATATGAAAAGGGTAATGGATTTTAGAGGTATGAAATAGGATACGAATTAGTGAGATAAGGGATGATGGAAAATATAGTGCCCTTGAAATCGATCATAACAATCAAAATCATTAAAATTAACATTAAAAATTAATTTAAGAAATTAAATGTTAAGAACAAGGAACATATTACACTTTTGTTTGGCTGTTGTTGCATTGGCATGCTGAGTAGGACTAGTCTCTTTTGACTGTTCTTTGCTGTTCATAACAGGTCCCCAGAGATAGATTTGAATGCAATAGGTCCCTATGAAATCTTGAAGATGTTCATGCAGCTCCTTATATGTATACAGGTTCTTTGAGCTTGGGTATTTGATGGAGTCTTGGTGCCCAGCAACCTGTGAATCCTTGTAGAAACTTGCTGAAGCTTTTTTGAAGTAACCCTAAAATAACAATCTCTTAACAGGTCCCTTTTATGTGTCTAAACAGGTCCCATTACTGCTGGTGCTGATAGCATGGTCTTCTGGACAGAACAGGTCCCCCTGCATAATATTTATAACCAGGTCCCTCTGAGATAAACAATGACAAAAAACAACTTATTTATTGAAATATGAAATGCTGGAACAAACTGCTTTGGAAATTTACAGTGAGGAGATGAGATAAGAAATCTTTAAGAATTTACAATGGAGAGATAAAAGAACAAAACGCTGATGCTTCTCTCCCCCACAAAAGTTTTGACTTGTCCTCAAGTCATTATTCAGCTGAGAAATCAAACAGTGAACAAAAGAAAGAGAACTCTTACCTGCCAACGAATTGGTTTTCAAGTAAGAATTCGGGGTTAGAGTGTGCCAGAGGCTGGTTTTCACATCTAACCCATTATTACATATATATATTTTTATTTATATTTTTTTGTAGTTTTTATTTTGTTTTTATTTTGTTTTTGTTTTTTCTTGTTTTTGTTTTGTTTTTTGTTTTTTTTTTTTGTTTTTTGTTTTTTTAATTTCGAAATTGAAAGGAAATAAACTAAGGCAGGGATACTGCAGTTGAGGGTTGCAGTATCTCAACCTCTCTTTGTTGATACTGTTTGGAGAAAATCTTGCTTGCTGGTGGGCTTAGTGTATAGTTTCAGGCGATGACCATTGACAGTAAAGGAATGACCTTCTCCATCAATAGTTTTGAGCTTCACTGAACCATTGTCGTAAGCCTGAACAATTTGGTATGGGCCCATCCAATGGGTGGTAAACTTGGCTTTATGATCTCTGAACTTAGAGTCAAAAAGTAAAGCCCAGTCACCTTCCTTGAACTGCTTCTTCTTGATATGTGCATCATGCCACTGCTTCCTTTGTTTTTGCATGAGGATTGTGGTTTCTTCTGCTTGCTGCCTCATTTCATCCAGCTGGTTCAACTGCTGAATTCTTTCTTGTTGTGCTTGGTCCAAGTCAATTTGCAAATCTGTAGCCAGTTTAAAAGTATGTATTTGAAACTCAATAGGAAGCATTACCTCTTTGCCGTACACCAACTGATATGGTGTAAATCCTGTAGTATCCTTCCATGTAATTCTGTAAGCCCAGAGTGCATCTTTGAGCTTTTCTTCCCAATTCTTCCTGTTCACAATAGTTTTGTAATGATCCCTTCCAAAGTTCCACCTGCCCATTGTGTGGATGGTAAGGTGTGATTTTCCTATGCTTGATTTGGTATTTGTCTGTGATGTCCTTCACTAACTTTGAGGTGAATTGGGTACCTTGATCAATCACTATCTCCCTTGGTACTCCATACCTTACAAAAATCTCTTCAAAAAGGAAATTTACCACTGTGTGTTCGGTGGCTCTAACCAGTGCTTTTGCTTCAGCCCACTTTGTGACGTAATCAATACATACTAAGATGTACTTCTTACCATTGGAGGTTGGGTTAATGGGTCCTATAAAGTCTAGAGCCCATTTTTCAAATGGCTCTAGGTGAACTTGGGGCTGAAGGGGCATCTCGTCTGTAGCTATTGGCCTGCCCATTCTTTTGCAGCTGTCACAACTCTTCACATACTTCTTGGCATCCTTGAAAATGGATGGCCAGTAGTATCCAAGAGTAAGAACTTTGAATGCTGTCTGCTTAGCTGAAAAATGCCCACCACACCGTTCATCATGGAAAGATTTTAAAATATCAATTACCTCATCATTTCTTACACATCTTCTAATGATCATATCATAACCAGTGTAAAATAAATCGCCATTAAGCCATGAATATCTAGCACTTTGTTTGACTAGTCTCTTCTTCTCCTTTGCAGTAAAGTGTGGAGGTGTCCTTCCTGTAGACAAATAATTGGCCAAATCAGCACACCAAGGATTTACTATGGAAATTGAAAATAAATTTTCATCTGGAAAAGAATATTCAACTGGAACAACCTCACCTAGATTTTGCAGTCTAGAAAGAAAATCTGCCACCTGATTCTCTTTACCTGGTCTATCTAACATTGTGATGTTAAATTCCTGTAACAATAGTAACCATCTGGTAGCTCTGCCACTAGTTATTGGTTTATTCATTAAATGTTTAATGGAAGAATGATTAATATGTACAAAGACTTCATAACCAGTTATGTAATGTCGGAATTTATTCACAGCATATATTATAGCAAGTGATTCCTTTTCTGTGACTGTGTAGTTTGACTCTACAGGTGTTAGATTTTTGCTAATGAAATACATGGCATAAGTACAAGATTCCTCTTTTTGGCCTAATGATGCACCCACTACAGTGTCAGATTCATCTGTAAAGATATGAAATGGTAGGCTCCAATTAGGCCCTCTCAATACTGGTGCGGTTGATAACTTCTTTTTGAGTAGTTCGAATGCTTGTTGGCAGTTCTCATTCCAATTGAAAAGTACATCTTTTGTTAGAAGTTTAAACAAAGGTAAAGCTATTTTGCTAAAATGTTCAATAAACCTTCTGTAATAGCTTGCATACCCAAGGAAACTTCTTACCTCTCTTTGATTCTGTGGAATTGGCAAATCAACAATGATCTGGATCTTTGTTGGGTCAAATTTGATGCCTTGAGAAGAAATATAGTGGCCTAACACTATCCCTTTGTTTAACATCATAAATCACTTCTCATTGCTGAGGGAAAGATTAGCTTCAATACATCTTTTCAAAACTCTCTCAAGGTTCTCTAATTCATGTTCAAATGAATTGTCGTATACTGAAAAATCATCCATGTAAACTTCAACACAATCATGAACTAAATCAACGAAAATAGCTAATATAACTCTCTGAAATGTAGCTGGAGCATTGCAAAGTCCAAATGGCAAAACATTGTAAGCATAAGTTCCCCAAGGACAGGTGAATGTGGTTTTGTCCTGGTCTTCTGAGGCTATCCTGATCTGGTTGTAGCCACTGAAACCATCAAGAAAAGAAAATGATGATTTCCGAGCTAGGGTGTCTAACACTTGGTCA
>APFE030870559.1:162806-184072 GCA_000404065.3 Pinus taeda | reverse complement strand
GGAATGAGTCCTCCAAGATGCAGGAGAGGGGTAACAGGGACAGTGACAAACGGTGACAAATTACTGTGTAACAGATGCCCCCTAAAGCATGAGGCCCGAGAGAGAGAGGGGTGAAGTGATTTACAAGAACATGTGTGACTGAAACACTGCCGCCGAAGAACCTGCGAAAAGAAGTAAAACTGACATCTCAAGTACATGATATATATGTGGTATGGACGTAGCCATCCGTAACAGAGTATAGAACTGGATCCCAGGCATGGATGCAGCCATCCGATGAGGATCTATGAATGGACTCAGGTATGGTCACAACCATCCAATGAATGAGTCATGTGATGATTACAATAATCCACAAAATGCAACCCGGATTTCAACATGTATAATCCGGGGTCTTGAGCTCCAACTCGACCCGAACATAGTACAAGCCCAAGCATGTGAATATAGGAGTCGAATTCGAACATGCATGAACATTGTCTGATTACCAGTCAATGATGAAAACTGTTAACAGACGTGAGAGGTGCCACCAATAATGACAATGGTCCTCAAGGTACTATAGGTACAATCCACGACGTGTGAATCAATGAGCCGGTGTCGAACACCCGTAGAATCATCCGATCGGAGGCCAATGATGAAAACCTCGTGTCGAACACGAAGAACCTGCCATTGAGGCATGCAGGCCCCAAGGTACCTGAAGGGAGTCTCTAGGTCACCTGCCTGGGTAATGAGCTGAAGTTGACAGGAAGTGATCTTGATCGAAGGTGGGCCATAATGTTTCCCACATCATCGACATGAGACGGAAAGAGACAATATGTTTTGTGTGAGATATTGGAGGGAGGTTGAGTATTCTTGCAGAGGCCAACTTCTCTTGAACATATCAGTGGCACAACGATGGATTTGGCAGTATTTGAGGTCAAATGATCAGGGGTCATGATGACAAGACGATGAGCAGATGAATGGTCAAATAGGATAACCCAAACCCGTGGAGGAAAATGTGAAGCGAGATGAGATGTCCCCACCCAGACATGAATGTGGAAAGTGCCATGTTCAAGAGCGACATACTGTTGATGACAACGATTATGATTCCTTTATTCCCCCACCATTTCTGGCGAGTACCCCGGTTATTTTTGGATGACAAGCTTGACGGGGATGGCATATGCTTGAGGAGCGTCATTTCGACGGAATCCGATGTCATTAAGTTTTAATGAGTCTGACAAAGGAAGAACTCGACGTCTTTTCATGTTTAGAGAGTTTGAAAAGACAGTGAAAAGAAGACTCCAGGGGTGTCCTTTTTCGTAAAGTTGTGTCTCTCGAGCCCGAAAAAGTATAAAACGATGCTTGAAAGAACCGCCCGATCATTACGACTGAGGAGTACTTTTCGTAAATAGTGACATTGATTCGAAAAAGTAAAAAAGCAACCGATATCACGTCATTTTGTTTCCATTAACAAACATGAAACGACAAGGGTCCGACGATCTTTTCATTCTTTATACGGTCGGAAAAAGAGTTTAAAAGACGACCTCCTCTTATTTACGTTTAACGAGTCAAGAGGAATAACTCGACAATCTTTTCACATTTAGCGAGTCAGAAAAGAGCTAAAAGATGACTCCATAGTGACTTTTTCGTGTATTTACTGAGTCCAAAAAAGTATAAAATACAACTCGTTTCACTGTCGAAGCTGCGTAAAAGACCTGTCGTTGCACAAGAAGTAAACGTAAAACCCATTTTCGACCAAAAATACATTAAAATATTCAAAAATAACCTTTTAAAACCAAAAAATGAGTTAAAAAGCTTATAAATAGGGTGAAAATGTAAAAATAAAATTACTTTTACTATTTACCTCTTGAAGAGTGAAAAGGGTCCATTTGGGAGGCAAACTTCAGGCGGCGATTACGACCAATCCGTGCAACCATTCGCGACCTCGTCAGTTCCAGGTAAGAGGTGCTTCCCTTAGCTCCATTTTCATACCATTTTTAATTCATTTAGTTCCTGATTGGGCCCTAGCAAGGGGGAATTTCAAAATTAGGGCTTCGCCCCATTGGCGCGGGTATCCAGCGCGGACCCGCGCTAATGGGGTGAAATACCCAAGGGAGACACGCCATTAGCGCGACTGTTTTAAGAACAGTCGCGCTAACCGTACGACCCAACTTTTTACATGTTTTTACCCGTTCAACTTGAAATTTATCTGGATTAGAATTTGTCCAATGTCCTAATAAAGGCAAATTTGTCCTTGTGGGGGCAGGAAACAGGTCAAAATGGTGGCAGAATGGAAAGAGCGAGAACATGACATTGTGGATGCCTCAGCCATTGAGGATGAAGGGTGCATGAATGCCTTGAGGGATTGTGGCCTTAAGAAATTCTTCCTCACATCATACATGCGGTCGCAACTTGAGTTGTTGCAGTTTACCATTGATGCTTGGGACGTAGATGACCAAGTGTTTCGTCTGCGGAATCAGACCTTAGAGCTCGAGGTCTTCGATGTATACTTCATCACGGGATTGTCACGGAGAGGGGAGGTTCCTATTCTGACTGGTAGTAGACCTTATGGAGAGAAGGTTGGTGAAGTGAAAGCTCGAGTGTGCCCAGAAGCACAATTCGGGCAGCGGAGTGCTAAGGTGTTAATCAACACCATCCGAGATTTGACTCTGAAAGCCATCCTCTTCACCATCACACGTGTAGCAGGGGTACAAGCGCCCCATGAGGCCAGCAAGAACCACCTAATCCTAGCGACTGAATGCCTCAGTCTGACCATTTTTAACTGGGCTGCAGCGGTGACTACTAACATTAAGAGGCAGCTCACCAATTGCAAGCGAGCGGAGACGAAACAATTTGCATATGGCTCGATCGTGGTGTCGTTCTTCCTGGAATGAATACCACTCTTTCAGATTCAGAGAGCTGTGGTGGCAGATCCATTGCCATAAGAGCCTAGAATGGCTCGCTGGGCAGCATTGATGCCCAAAGGAGGAGGAGGCCGGGAGATGTCGTGGCATCCCGAGTTCTTCATATGGCTCCGATGACAACTGATCGTGATTCGGGATTGGCCGTATGTAGGGACCAGTTTCATGGGAGACCCAAACCTTCCACTACCAGAGGGGGAGGAATGGGAGGAGGAGCTAGGTATGTACTCCTTGATTTTGATGTTTTTCATTTTTTTTTCTTTTTTAATACATGCCTGTTCTAATGATGATTATATGTATATGCAGATGTGGGCCCAGAGAAACTAGCCGGGCTATCCCCTACAACGCGAAGAGGCCAACACGCAACCGACCCACAGGCAGGAGGTGTCGTGGGGGAGGAGTTGATACAGAATCTCGAGGGGCTTGCCCAAGGGATTCCTGGTTATGCCAGATTGGCAGATGTTCCTTTCGCTTACCAGAGGCATACAATAGGGGTGCTGACTCGCATCCATCGTCTGTTGAGACGATTGGTGCGAGCGGTGATGTGCTATCATGAGCACCACCATGCTTAGACTCCTAGGATTTATTTTCTGCATATATATTTTTTGAGAGACATGTGTCTCAGATGTACGAAGAACATAGACTCTATCCATACATGTAAATTCTATTTTTTGAGCACCTCAGTGCGCCACACGATATATATATATACATGGCGTTTTTATTGTATCTCATGCTTCCTGTATTATGTTGATTTACATATTGTGCAAATGTCTTTCCAATACATAGTTAGCTAATGCATCGGTTACTGCATTAAGTCTTCTTGGAATGTGATGATAAGTAATGTAATAAAAATCTCTTTCCAATAACTTAACACGTAAATACAACCTTAAAATGCGATGATCTCTGACGGAATATTGTTCGTTGAGCTGGTGGACTACAAGTTGCGAATCTAAGTTTACAACCAATGAGCGGATTCCAAGGTTAATCGCCTTGGCTAATAATTCAATTACAGCACTATATTCAGCCACATTGTTCGTTGTGCAACCCAGACACACCCCTTGAATGTCCACTAACTCACCATGAGGATCGTAGATCACCCATGCTGCAGATGACAGATTGTGAGTACTGCGGGAAGCACCATCAGCGAAACCAACGTAAGGCGATCCAGACATCTGTTCAAGAAGAAAAAGACACAATAAGTGGCAATCATGCCGACACACTGAGATAAAAACTAAATAAAAACACACGCACACAACACACTCTTAAAAGCATACGCATGTACAAAAATAAAGAGCTCGCATGATACTTGATTCAAGTCAAGCCTTTTTCAGGGCTTCACCTTATCGCACTAATGCATAACCGGCCTAGATAATGTAGGCATCGCTCGGCCTGTTGTATAAAATGATCAACGGCACCGATGACCTGCCCATGTCGCCCGACCGAGCGAGGTTTACAGGCTAGAGGACCAGTGCCCCCATTGGCAGAGGGACCGAGGGTTGCAATAGAGTGCAATGAAGGATCAGAGCGAGCCGAAACCAAAGCAAGTGAAGCAAGGCTCGTAGGTGGGAGTGAAAACACACCCATGAGGGTAGGGTCTTTGAAAAGCCCAGCTCCCACACTCTCAAAGGGAACGACGGTATGTTCAATGAACGGTACATTTCCCTCAGAAGAGGAAGCGAAGACGGAAAGCTGGTCAACCATGACAATTTTCCCCTGATGAGGGAAACAAATGACACGGAAGAGGGATGAAGCCATGGCACACATGGCATACGTCCAACTCCAACCCAGAAGGAGGTTATATGTGAGATTTGCGTCAACAACCTCAACTTCTACTTCCATGGTCTTCCCTTCTAAGGTGATTGGTAATCATTGAAGAATACCATAAGGACGGGATTCTCTCCCATCAAATGCTTCCAAGGTCGTTGGAGACTGGCTCAGAGTCGGGGACCCGATTGCTTTCCAACAAGCAATAGACATAATGCAGGTTGATGCACCTTCATCAATAACTGTACGATGGATCGTTTTGGAATTGATGACGACTTGAATGAGAAAATCGATTTGATGAGGTAGTCGAGGAACATGTCTCTCGAGGTCGAAGGTAATCAAATCCGAATCCGCTGGGTTAATGCCACCGATGGCCGATAGCAGGGACTTCCTCTGGGGGGGCAGCTCTGAAGAACCTCTAAGGCAGACATAGTCGACGGAGCCTGCGGTAAGTCCTCTACGATGCTATAGTGCTGGGCAGCACGAGCATTTGGATTATAAGAAGATCTTTTGAGTACCCCTTTGGGAGGGGGTCGGATTGTCATCTCAGTACTTGGTCTCTCGATATGGAGGGGACCAGAGCTGGACGAAGGAGCACTCGAGGGAACCTCTGGCTCCTTCCCAGCAGACGACGGATACTCCTTTGCTTGAGTCGTTACATGAACGGGAATAGATCCAGCCATGAAGACCTGGGAACCGAAGGGAGAAGAAGACGGATTAGCCACCATTTGAGTTTGCTGAGAGGGAAAGGGTTCTTTAAGAACCGTAGGAACCCTAGGAGAACCCTTCAAAAAACGACTAACTTCGGACCGCCCGGGGTAGTCCTTAGTATAGTGATCCTCCTCACAAATGAGGCAAGGATACTTGGGTTTGCGCTTATCTCCTTCCTCAGCTGGAGGTTTGGAGGATTCCTGTTTAGATTGCTCGGATTTATTTTTCCCTTTCCCCTTTTCCTTTTTCTTGCCTTTCGAGGCCTTGCCCACCGTGGTGGAATGGACGCCATTGACCTCGGAAGTGTTACCAGAATTTGAACCACCCTGAGAAGTGTTTTCGTTTGATGCACTTGACTTTTTCTTCCCAGGGTTCGATGATGATTTTTTAGAGGCCTGGTTCACAGAGCCAATGAATCCATTGACAGATGGCTTGGGCGGAGCCTTGGATGTAACGGGCCTTGGGGCATTTGGAAAATACTCATACAAGTTACCAGACTGAGAGTAAACTAAGTCTAGGTACTGAGAGCGCGCGATTGCTTGCTCTTCAGTTACACAGGCTCCCACAGCAATGTCCCGTGCAATCTTAGGGACAAAGGAAGTCGTGAACCAATAGGTGAGGAGTTGATCAGGAATCCAAAACTTGATCAACCTGCGACGCCTTCTCCATTCATGTATATGATCGGAGATATGCGTAGCCGTATCCTGCTTAAGAGACGTAAGGAGGTGAGTCCTTGTCTCGTACCGAATGGGTAACTGAAAGTGAGTAAGGAATGCCATGGCCAACGAATTGAAATCTTGAAATGACGCGCAGGTCAATTCAATATACCATTTAGCGGCAGAACCAGTGAGAGTCCTCTGAAAGAGGCGAAGCCGAATCGAGTCATCGAGCCATGAATTAGACAAACACCATAAGTGATACATCATCACATGAGCTTGAGGGTCCTCTCCGGCTTTTCCGTCGAATTTGGGACAATCACTAGGTATCTTAGTTGGAAATGGTGGCCATTGTGGATTATGTAAAATGGGATCATTTGTTAAGTTCGACACATCAGGCAGTTCCAACGTTGCTAGAAATGGTAGCTGCGGGTTAAAGGACATTTGTCCTGGATATGAGGTACAGCCAGAATTCCATCCAGTTCCTGTTTGCCCCCACTGGCCTTGTCCCGATGGACCAGGTCCAAAAGGGCCTTGTCCAAAAGGATTTTGTCCGTAAGGGTTGTTTCCAGAACCAGGTTGCTGATACTAGTTCTGCCCCCCAGCGCCCCATTGGTTACCATACTGGCCAGCAGGTTGTTGATAATTTTGATAAGGGTTACCCTGCAGCTGCTGGTAATTTTGATACAGGGTATATTGATTTTGCCCCTGGGGTTGCTAGTATCCATACTGAGCCTGGGAACCAGGCGGCATTTGATGACCAAATTGGGATTGATACCCACCTGAATACGGGGGTTGGGATTGGTACCCACCCGAATAGGGAGGCTGGGATTGATACCCACCTGAGTAAGGAGGCTGGGATTGATACCCACCTGAATAAGGAGGCTGGGATTGATACCCACTTGAATAAGGAGGCTAGGATTGATACCCACCTGAATAAGGAGGCTGGGATTGGTACCCACTTGAATAAGGAGGCTGGGATTGGTACCCACCTGAATGAAGAGGTTGGGATTGGTACCCACCTGAATGAGGAGGCTAGGATTGGTACCCGCCTGCATGCTGGGCCATCTGGCCGGAAGGTTGTCCTGGTCGGATCTGAGACGGCCCCGTTCGCCCAGAAGGTCGAGCTTGCTGAGCGAGGGGCTGCCCTTGTGCAACCGAGGATTGTCCTTGGAGACCAGATGGTTGCTGAGCGGTAGGCTGGCCTTGCTGTGTGTAAGGCTGACCCCCTTGCCTAGAAGGGTGGCCTTGCTTGTTTTCGGGTTGACCTTGCTAACCGTAAGGTTGTCCCTGGTTCCCATAGGGTTGCCCTGAAGGGTAGCCCTGTTGGGTCCCGGGTTGTCCTTGTTGAGCATTGGGTTGTCCTGGGTTTCCAGAAGGTTGCCCAAGATATGTGAAAGACGGACCACTAGAGGCTAAAGGTTGTCCCTGATAGGGTTGTCCTTGTGGGCCTCCTTGTTGACCTGGGTAATTCTGGCCATAATACTGCTACCCATGATTAGGCTGCGAGTAAGGCTGTTGACCCTACTAGGGTGGTCCTTGAGATGGCTGTCCTTGACCCTGATGGTACTGGCCACCGCCATATCCGGTAGCACCCCAAGCCACGCTCAATGGAATGAAGCCTCCACATAAGGCTCTTTAGGCAAGGAGGTATACAAATAATGATTCTCAGGATCATAATAGGGGCCTTGCCCACCTGGGTTCTAGACATTATGCAAGTACTGAGAATATGCCTCCTCTGCCGTCATAGGATCGAAAGGAGGAGGGGCACCACTTGCGGGGTGCACAACTCTAGCAGTATGTGTCGATTTACCACATTGTGCCAGACCTCGAGATGGGCCTGCAGCAGAAGTGACAACAGAAGACGCTGTAACGACACTAACAACTGGAGTTTACGACGCGACACAAACAGTCGGATTGGTTGGGACTGCTGTAACAGTAGTATGGTGAACTTGGGAAACAAACGGTCCTGTGGTAGGGACGATGTTTTGATCCCACATAGAAGAGGAAGCCGTGGAGTTCATAGCATCCCTCAAAGATCTATAGCGCGTCAGCACTGTGATACCGAGAGGTGTAACGGTGTAGGGCGTAGAGATGATTGGGGATGTAGCCGAAATGGGAGTATCAATACTCGACATAACGGGCGTCCCACTCGACACAGGAGATGTATCCTCCATATCAAAAGAAGCCATCAGAGATGCAACACCAACAGGAGTGGTGGGAAAGTCCTCTTCAGAGGGTTCCCAAACAGGGTTCCAAAACAAGTCGTAAAGCTCGTCCTTTGGAGCTCGAGAGTTCAACAGTTGGATACTCGGAACAATAGGAAGAGCATCACAAACCGGTGTCTCAGGGGCAACAGAAGATGGAGACCCTTGGTCACTTGGGACAGGAGACGGAGTCGATGGATCCGCCAGGATGATCAAACAAAGACCCTAAGCAAACTAACGATAAGAGACCCTACTCAAAACTAAACGCACACAAGATCTACCAAGGTAAATGTTATCGTGGCCAAATAAATTTTATGACATTAGGACACAACTTGACGTTTTCATGTTTTAAGAGTCGAGAAAAGGACAAAAGGTGACTCTAGTCGCCTTCGAATGTTTTAAGAGCCCGAAGTGACAAATGCTCTATAGAGCCTTTTCTTTTACAGAGTCCGAAAAGGATCAAAACGTGACTGCTCTGGAAAAACTAGGCAAAGGGGTTTACCAGACAATCCGTAAAATTGCTTATACACCTTGGCAATCGTATGAAAACCAAGGACTTTCCGTACTGCAGTCAATCTTCCCGAATGCTGTGTTCGGTGTGTTACGGCTTGTAAGGCGGCAGACACGGACTCCTATGGATCAAGGATGCAAACCTAGTGGAGTCTCCCCATATATACGCGATGGTACTTGGGAGCCCAAATCCATGCTAGACCACAATTGAATCACACCAGGAGGAATCACCCAACCTTAATGCGAAAACAAGAGTGACTAGGTTTAACGACGCCGGATCACGTCTCTAGCCTAGACCTCTAGAATGTTTGCGTTATGTTCCAATGCGTTTTTAGATTGGTTCGGTTTATTTTATGGTTGATCTTTAGTTAATTTTCAGTTTAAGGCCCTACCATATGTGATCTTTCACAATTTCCTAGATGCAAGCTACATGCGAAAGAAAGCCATTTCGTTCAATGAATGCTAACTACGAGAAGGTTAAGAGTTTCAATCAAACAAAATGAACACAATCAACCAAACACTCTAATGCAGCTAATGGAAAATAAACAAAACTTTTTCTTTTCAATAATGCAAATAACGAAAAGTTCTATTTCATTCACTATTAAATGCAAAAGAGACTATTTGATTTTCCTTCTACAAGCACAATGCACTAGAACGGATTTTGAAAGATAACAACACTGAGCAAAGAAGCAAATTCACTCAATGAATACACAATGAAATCCCAAGACACTAAAATAGTTCTCCAAACCAAAAGGAAAACAAGGCTTCGCACGAGCTATGTGATCTAAGCTCAAACAAAGCTAGAATGAAATCCAAGCAAACAAGAGCAAGTTGTTTGGAAATCACTCAAAAACACTTCAACAATCGCTGAAGAAAATGTGAAAAGCAATCACAAGGTTAACCGGATAATCAAAGAACCCAAAACTCCCACGGGAGGCTCGACACACACGGCCACTAGATGCCCTAGGGTTAAAGCGCGAAATCGAAGGAAAGAGACAAACACCCGGAGGACAAAGGTTGCAAACCAGTCAAAGAGGGCTTAAGCACACTCCAACAACTGAAAAAGAGGTGGCAAAAAGAAAATCCAAGCTCAGACAGCAAGCAAAACAAGTGGACCAAAAACTAAACGGCCTGGCGCAACTGTCAGGCTGTAGCTCGCGCTAATCAGTGATTGGCGTGTGTTGTAAGTTGGCAACAAGGGCCACTAGCGTGACTGTGAAAGCTAAAAGCGCGCTAACAAAGTTTGCTAATTTCAAAAGAAAAATACGCAGTCCAGGGCTTGGGTCACAAGCTTAAAGCAAGTCAAAAAGCACAGGGGCAGCAAGAAACACAATTCCAAAGGCTTATCTAAGCGAGCAAACAAAAGGAAACCAAAGAGGCAAGACAAACTCCAAATTGTTTAGTTCGTAAACCAAACCGGAGATCGACTGAAGCAGCTTTGATCTACTTCACTACTGCAAATAAATAGTGTTTCGAAGGCTATCTGTCCGTGTTTCAGACTCCATCTAAGTTTACAAAACAAACAACAAGCTAAACTCCCCAGCAGAGTCGCCAAATTGTTGGAGAGGTAAATCCCCTCTACGGATAGAGGCGATCCCTACTAGCCAAGAACGGGTCTAGCAACAATCAACAATGCTATCACGCAAGTTCCTAATTGCAAATAAAGAGGTAGGTGAAGAAGACCTACTTGAGATCCAACGCTTTAGTTTGTTGAAGAGACGTCGCCCATGTTCCTTTGCCTTGGCCGGTCACAATCCTCCACTATCCACGTGAATGGACGCCTGCACACAAAGAGAACAACACAAACACAAGCGTGAAATCTAATATATGCAATTATATATCAGTCAGGAAAGATATAATTCAACATCAACCATTACAAGTACAACGAGAATGGAACCATATGATAGTTCATCTATTATATTAAATATTCAACAAAGGAGAATACAACCAGCGTCCTGACGTCAATTCCTCCTTTGGCTGGGTGCTCAGCTACACAAGTCTTGCAAAAGCTTGAAGGGAGTGAGGGACAAGCCTCTCTCTCTTTGGTAACAAGGATCTCCTTCACTTAGGTAAAGCCTTATGGATGAAAAGAAGCTTCTTACAACTCAATCTTTTTATATCTCCTGTCCGCACAAGGAATGCACAAGAGTCAAAATTTGAAACTAGAACTAGCTGCTAAGCCAAGGAGACGAGCTTTATAGAGGAAAAGGAAGAGATAAGGCCAATCCCCCACAATAATGGATTTGGCTTCATCACTTGGAAACTTCCATGGAATGGTGGCAAACTACTTTCCATCCAAGGAGATTCGAAGCCAAACCATCCCCACTCAACTTGGAATCAGTTTGATGAATGAGGTGGACAGAACCTTCAGAGCTTGGAGTAGCTAAAAACTTTGCCTAAAATGGTTCGCGCGATTGCGACTCTGGGACAGAGCGCTAATGGCGCGCCCTTTCATTAGTATTTTCCCCATTGGCGCGGGCATAACACATGGCACAAGCACTAATGCAAAAAGGACTGTTTTCAAGGGCAATGAGCAGGAGAAGTCTTAAGGGCATATGAAGCTCATGTTTAGAGGTGAATAAGGCAAGTGGTTTCAAGTCTTGTCACTTCTCACAAGTCCCGGAATGGGTCCTCCAAGACGCAGGAGAGGGGTAACAGGGACGGTGACAAACGGTGACAAATTACTGTGTAACAGGGGGAGGGGGAGCACAACTGAGGGAAACAGGGGACTGCTCCAAAGGAAATTCGGGAACGGGGCACGGATTCACCATCCTAGTCGGAAATCACGAGCGGGATCGCAGCGCATTGCGGCAGTGGGCGATGAATCTAGGACTGTCCGCGTCACCGTAGCAAAGATGACGTGGTGAAGAGTAGGGAAGAGGTATAAAGCATATGCGCTTTTGTGGGAATTCGAATTTCGGGAGAACCGCGGATGGCTCACGGAAAGGCAGCGCGAGCTCCACGCAGCGCCGTCGGTGGTCGCGGAAATTATGCCTTTTTTCTCGCGCGCGCGCGCTCTCTCTACTTTCTTTCCCTTCCCCCCTTCGTTCTTCCCCTGGATCGCTGGCCCCCCGCGGGGCGGGAGGCGCCGACAAGTCGGAGAGGAGGGCGAGCTCCCACACCGTGGCGAACGACTTCGGATGGAGGGCCATGGATGGGCGCCATGCCCTGCCCGTGGCTCGACGGTCTCCCTTGAAGAGGGGGAGGGGGCGAGATCTTTGAGGATGTGATCATACCAACGTTAATGCACCGGATCCCATCAGAACTCCGTAGTTAAGCGCGCTTGGGCTAGAGTAGTACTGGGATGTGTGACCTCCCGGGAAGTCCTAGTGTTGCACCCTCGCACCTTTTTTTGCAGTGCAGCAGAGCCAGCGGGAGTGATCCTTGCGGGTGCGATCGCGCCGACGTTAGTGCGGAACTCAGCGGTCAGGCGGGCTTGACGGTTTTATTGGGTTGCGTCGCGTGTTTTCCTTGTTTTGCGACGTGGGGCCACCCATATATTGATCCGTAATGGGATCCCGCGAATGAAGAGATTGCCCGAGCATTAAGGGGGGAGGGGGAGCACAACTGAGGGAAATAGGGGACTGCTCCGAGGGAAACTCGGGAACGGGGCACAGATTCATCATCCTAGTCGGAAGTCACGAGCAGAATCGCAGCGCATTGCGGCAGTGGGCGATGAATCTAGGACCGTTCGCGTCACCGTAGCAAAGATGCCGCGGGGGAGAGTAGGGAAGAGGTTTAAAGCATAGGCGCTTTTCTGGGAATTCGAATTTCGGGAGAACCGTGGATGGCTCACGAAAAGGAAGCGCGAGCTCCACGCAGCACCGTCGGTGGTCGCGGAACTTACACCTTTTTTCTCGCGCGCACGTGCTCTCTCTCCTTTCTTTCCCTTCCCCCCTTTGTTCTTCGCCTGGTTCACTGGCCCCCCACGGGGCGGGATGCGCCGCCAAGTCGGGGAGGAGGGCGAGCTCCCGCGCCGCGGCGAATGGCTTCGGATGGAGGGCCATGGATGGGCGCCATGCCCTGCCCGTGGCTCGGTGGTCTCCCTTGAAGAGGGGGAGGGGGCGACATCTTTGTGGGTGCGATCATACCAGCATTAATGCACCGGATCCCATCAGAACTCCGCAGTTAAGCGCGCTTGGGCTAGAGTAGTACTAGGATGGGTGACCTCTTGGGAAGTCCTAGTGTTGCACCCTCCCCCCTTTTTGTGCGGCGCGGCGGAGCCAGCGGGAGTGATCCTTGCGGGTGCGATCGCACCGGCGTTAGTGCGGAACTCCGCGCTCAGGCGCGCTTGACGGTTTTATTGGGTTGCGTCGCGTGTTTGCGTTATTTTGGCAACGTGGGGCCACCCATATATTGATCCGTAATGGGATCCCACGAATGAAGAGATCGCCGGAGCATTAAGGGGGGAGGGGGAGCACAACTGAGGGAAACTAGGGACTGCTCCGAGGGAAACTCGAGAACGGGGCACGGATTCACCATCCTAGTCGGAAGTCACGAGCGGGATCGCAGCGCATTTCGGCAGTGGGCGATGAATCTAGGACCGTTCGCGTCACCGTAGCAAATATGACGCGGGGGAGAGTAGGGAAGAGGTTTAAAGCATATGCGCTTTTGTGGGAATTCGAATTTCGGGAGAACCGCGGATGGCTCACGAAAAAGCAGCGCGAGCTCCACGCAGCGCCGTCGGTGGTCGCGGAACTTACGCCTTTTTCTCTCGTGCGCGCTCTCACTCCTTTCTTTCCCTTCCCCCCTTCATTCTTCCCCTGGTTTGCTCGCCCCCCGCGGGGCGGGAGGCACCGCCAAGTCGGGGAGGAGGGCGAGCTCCCATGCCGCGGCGAACGGCTTCGGATGGAGGGCGATGGATGGGCGCCATGCCCTGCCCGTGGCTCGGTGGTCTCCCTTGAAGAGGGGGAGGGGGCGAGATCTTTGCGGGTGCAATCATACCAGCGTTAATGCACCGGATCCCATCAGAACTCCGCAGTTAAGTGCGCTTGGGCTAGAGTAGTACTGGGATGGGTGACCTCCTGGGAAGTCCTAGTGTTGCACCCTCCCCCCTTTTTGTGCGGCGCGGCGGAGCCGGCAGGAGTGATCCTTGCGGGTGGGATCGCGCCGACGTTAGTGCGGAACTCCGTGGTCAGGCGCGCTTGACGGGTTTATTGGGTTGCCTCGCGTGTTTGCCTTGTTTTGCGACGTGGGGCCACTAATATATTGATCCGTAATGGGATCCCGCAAATGAATAGATCATCGGAGCATTAACGGGAGAGGGGGAGCACAACTGAGGGAAACGGGGGACTGCTCCGAGGGAAACTTGGGAACGGGGCATGGATTCATCGTCCTAGTTGGAAGTCACGAGCGGGATCGCAGCGCATCGCGACAGTGGGCGATGAATCTAGGACCGTTCGCGTCACCGTAGCAAAGATGACGTGGGGGAGAGTAGGGAAGAGATTTAAAGCATATGCGTTTTTGTGGGAATTCGAATTTCGAGAGAACCGCGGATGGCTCACGGAAAGGCAGCGCGAGCTCCACGCGGCGCCGTCGGTGGTCGCGGAACTTACGCCTTTTACCTCGCGCGCGCGCGCTTCTCTGCTTTCTTTCCCTTCCCCCCTTCATTCTTCCCCTGGTTTGCTGCCCCCCGCGGGGCGGGAGGCGCCGCCAAGTCGGGGAGGAGGGCGAGCTCCCACGCCGTGGTGAACGGCTTCGGATGGAGGGCCATGGATGGGCGCCATGCCCTGCCCGTGGCTCGGTGGTCTCCCTTGAAGAGGGGGAGGGGCGAGATCTTTGTGGGTGCGATCATACCAGTGTTAATGCACCGGATCCCATGAGAACTCCGCAGTTAAGCGCGCTTGGGCTAGAGTAGTACTGGGATGGGCGACCTCCCGGGAATTCCTAGTGTTGCACCCTCCCCCCTTTTTGTGCGGCGTGGCGGAGCCAGCGAGAGTGATCCTTGCGGGTGCGATCGCACCGGCGTTAGTGCGGAACTCCGCGGTCAGGCGCGCTTGACGGTTTTATTGGGTTGCATCGCGTGTTTTCCTTGTTTTGCGACGTTGGGCCACCCATATATTGATCCATAATAGGATCCCGCGAATGAAGAGATTGCCGGAGCATTAAGGGGGGATGGGGAGCACAACTGAGGGAAACAGGGGACTGCTCCGAGGGAAACTCGGGAATGGGGCACGGATTCATCATCCTAGTCAGAAGTCACGAGCGGGATCGCAACGCATTGCGGCAGTCGGCGATGAATCTAGGACCGTTCGCGTAATCGTAGCAAAGATGACGCGGGGGAGAGTAGGGAAGAGGTTTAAACCATATGCGTTTTTGTGGGAATTCGAATTTTGGGAGAACCGCGGATGGCTCACGGAAAGGCAGCGCGAGCTCCACGCAGTGCCGTCGGTGGTCGCGGAACTTACGCATTTTTTCTCACATGCTCTCTCTCTCTCCTTTCTTTCCCTTCCCCCCTTCATTCTTCCCCTGGTTCGCTGGTCCCCCCGCGGGACGGGAGGTGCTGCCAAGTTGGGGAGGAGGGCGAGCTCCCGCGCCACGACGAACGGCTTCGGATGGAGGGCCATGGATGGGCGCCATGCCCTGCCCGTGGCTCGGTGGTCTCCCTTGAAGAGGGGGAGGGGGCGAAATCATTGCTGGTGCGATCATACCAACGTTAATGCACCGGATCCCATCAGAACTCCGCAGTTAAGCGCGCTTGGGCTAGAGTAGTACTGGGATGGGTGACCTGCTAGGAAGTCCTAGTGTTGCACCCTCCCCCCTTTTTGTGCGGTGCGGCGGAGCCAGCGGGAGTGATCCTTGCGGGTGCGATCGCGCCGGCGTTAGTGCGGAACTCCGCAGTCAGGTGCGCTTGACGGTTTTATTGGGGGAGGTGGACCACAACTGAGGGAAACAGGGGACTGCTCCGAGGGAAACTCGACAACGGGGCACGCATTCATCATCCTAGTCGGAATTCACGAGCGAGATCGTAGCGCCTTGCGGCAGTGGGCGACGAATCTAGGAACGTTCGCGTCACCGTAGCAAAGATGATGCAGGGGAGAGTAGGGAAGAGGTTTAAAGCATATGCGCTTTTGTGGGAATTCGAATTTCGGGAGAACTGCGGATGGCTCACGGAAAGGCAGCGCGAGCTCCACGCAGCGCTGTTGGTGGTCGCGGAACTTACGCCTTTTTTCTCGTGCACGCGCTCTCTCTCCTTTCTTTCCCTTCCCCCCTTTGTTCTCCCCCTGGTTCGTTGGCCCCCCCGCGGGGTGGGAGGCACCACCAAGTCAGGGAGGAGGGTGAGCCCCCGCGCCGTGGCGAATGGCTTCAGATGGAGGGCCATGGATGGTCGCCATGCCCTGCCCGTGGCTCGGAGGTCTCCCTTGAAGAGGGGGAGGGGGCGAGATCTTTGCGGGTGTGATCATACCAGTGTTAATGCACCGGATCCCATCAAAACTCTGCAGTTACGCGCGCTTGGGCTAGAGTAGTACTGGGATGGGTGACCTCCCGGGAAGTCTTGGTGTTGCACCCTCCCACCTTTTTGTGCGACGCGGCGGAGCTAGCGGGAGTGATCCTTGCAGGTGCGATTGCGCCGGCTTTAGTGCGGAACTCCGCGGTCAGGCGCGCTTGACGGTTTCATTGGGTTGCGTCACGTGTTTGCCTTGTTTTGCGACGTGGGGCCACCCATATATTGATCCGTAATGGGTTCCCGCGAATGAAGAGATCGTCGGAGCATTAAGGGGGGAGGGAGAGCACAACTGAGGGAAATAGGGGACTGCTCCGAGGGAAATTCGGGAACGGGGCACGGATTTATCATCCTAGTCGGAAATCACGAGCGGGATCGCAACGCATTGCGGAAGTGGGCGATGAATCTAGGACCGTTCGCGTAACCGTAGCAAAGATGACGCAGGGGAGAGTAGGGAAGAGGTTTAAAGCATATGCTCTATTGTGGGAATTCGAATTTTGGGAGAACCGCGGATGGCTCACGGAAAGGCAGCGCGAGCTCCACGCAATGTCGTCGGTGGTCGCGGAACTTACGCCTTTTTTCTCGCGCGCGCTCTCTCTCTCCTTTCTTTCCCTTCCCCCCTTCGTTCTTCCCCTGGTTTGCTGGCCCCCCCGCGGGGCAGGAGGTGCCGCCAAGTCGGGGAGGAGGGCGAGCTCCCGTGCCGTGGCGAACGGCTTCGGATGGAGGGCCATGGATGGGCGCCATGGCCTGCCCGTGGCTCGGCGGTCTCCCTTATAGAGGGGGAGGGGGCAAGATCTTTGCGGGTGCGATCATGCCAACGTTAATGCACCGGATCCCATCAAAACTCCCTAGTTAAGCGCGCTTGGGATAGAGTAGTACTGGGATGGGTGACCTCTCGGGAAGTCCTAGTGTTGCACCCTCCCCCCTTTTTGTGCGGCGCGGCGGAGCCAGCGCGAGTGATCCTTGCGGGTGCAATCGCGTCGGTGTTAGTGCGGAACTCCGTGGTCAGGCGCGCTTGACGGTTTTATCGGGGGAGGGGGACCACAACTGAGGGAAACAGGGGACGGCTCCGAGGGAAACTCGACAACAGGGCACAGATTCATCATCCTAGTCGGAATTCACGAGCGGGATCGTAGCGCCTTGCAGCAGTGGGCGACGAATCTAGGACCGTTCGCGTCACCGTAGCAAAGATGACGCGGGGGAGAGTAGAGAAGAGGTTTAAGATGGCGCGCGCTCTCTCTCCTTTCTTTCCCTTCCCCCCTTCGTTCTCCCCCTGGTTCGCTGGCCCCCCCGCGGGCCGGGAGGCGCCGCCAAGTCAGGGAGGAGGGCGAGCTCACGCGCCGCCGTGAACGGCTTCGGATGGAGGGCCATGGATGGGCGCCATGCCCTGCCCGTGGCTCGACGGTCTCCCTTGAAGAGGGGGAGGGGGCGAGATCTTCGCGGGTGCGATCACACCAGTGTTAATGCACCGGATCCCATCAGAACTCCGCAGTTAACCGCGCTTGGGCTAGAGTAGTACTGGGATGGGTGACCTCCCGGGAAGTCCTGGTGTTGCACCCTCCCCCCTTTTTGTGCGGCGCGGCGGAGCCAGTGGGAGTGATCCTTGCGGGTGAGATCGCGCCGGCATTAGAGCGGAACTCCGCGGTCAGGCGCACTTGAAAATTTTATTGGGCTGCGTCGCGTGTTTGCCTTGTTTTGCGACGTGGGGCCACCCATATATTGATTCGTAATGGGGTCCCGCGAATGAAGAGATCGCCGGAGCACTAAATGGGGAGGGGGAGCACAACTGAGGGAAACATGGGACTGCTCCGAGGGAAACTCGGGAACGGGGCACAGATTCATCATCCTAGTCGGAAGTCACGAGCAGGATCGCAGCGCATTGCTGCAGTGGGCGACGAATCTAGGACCGTTCGCGTCACCGTAGCAAAGATGATGCGGGGGAGAGTAGGGAAGAGGTTTAAAGCATATGCGCTTTTGTGGGAATTCGAATTTCGGGAGAACCGCAGATGGCTCACGGAAAGGCAGCGCGAGCTCCATGCAGCGCCGTCGGTGGTCGCGGAACTTACACATTTTTTCTCGCCCGCGCGCTCTCTCTCCTTTCTTTCCCTTCCCCCCTTCATTCTTCCCCTGGTTCGCTGGGCCCCCCGCGGGGCAGGAGGCGCCGGCAAGTCGGGGAGGACGGCGAGCTCCCGCGCCACGGCGACCGGCTTCGGATGGAGGGCCATGGATGGGCGCCCTGCCCTGCTCGTGGCTCGGCGGTCTCCCTTGAAGAGGGGGAGGGGGCGTGATCTTTGCGGGTGGGATCATACCAGCGTTAATGCACCGGATTCCATCAGAACTCCATAGTTAAGCGCGCTTGGGCTAGAGTAGTACTGGGATGGGTGACCTCTCGGGAAGTGATGGTGTTGCAACCTCCCCCCTTTTTGTGCGGTGCGGCTGAGCCAGCGGGAGTGATCCTTGCAGGTGCGATCGCGCCGGCGTTAGTGCGGAACTCCGCGGTCAGGCGCGCTTGACAGTTTTATTGAGTTGTGTCGCGTGTTTGCATTGTTTTGCGACGTGGGGTCACCCATATATTGATCCGTAATGGGGTCCCGCGAATGAAGAGATTGCCGGAGCATTAAGGGTGGAGGGGGAGCACAACTGAGGGAAACAGGGGACTGCTCCGAGGGAAACTCGGGAACGAGGCACGGATTCATCATCCTAGTCGGAAGTCACGAGTGGGATCGCAGCGCATTGCGGCAGTAGGCGACGAATCTAGGACCATTCGCGTCACCATAGCAAAGATGATGCGGGGGAGAGTAGGGAAGAGGTTTAAAGCATATGCGCTTTTGTGGGAATTCAAATTTCGGGAGAACCGCGGATGGCTCACGGAAAGGCAGCGCGAGCTCCATGCAACGCCGTCGGTGGTCGCGGAACTTACGCCTTTTTTCTCGCCCGCGCGCTCTCTCTCCTTTCTTTCCCTTCCCCCCTTCGTTCTTCCCCTGGTTCGCTGGCCCCCCCACGGGGCGGGAGGCGCCGCCAAGTCGGGTAGGACGACGAGCTTCCGTGCCACGGCGAACGGCTTCGGATGGAGGGCCATTGATGGGCACCATGCCCTGCCCGTGGCTCGGCGGTCTCCCTTGAAGAGGGGGAGGGGGCGAGATCTTTGCGGGTGCGATCATACCAGCGTTAATGCACCAGATCCCATCAGAACTCCGCAGTTAAGCGCGCTTGGGCTAGAGTAGTACTGGGATGGGTGACCTCTCGGGAAGTCCTGGTGTTGCAACCTCCCCCCTTTTTGTGCGGCGCGGAGCAGCCAGCGGCAGTGATCCTTGCGGGTGCGATCGCGCCGGCGTTAGTGCGGAACTCCGCGGTCAGGCGCGCTTGACGGTTTTATTGGGTTGCGTCGTGTGTTTGCCTTGTTTTGCGACGTGGGGCCACCCATATATTGATCCATAATGGGGTCCCGCGAATGAAGAGATCGCCGGAGCATTAAGGGGGGAGGGAGAGCATAACTGAGGGAAACAAGGGACTTCTCTGAGGGAAACTCGGGAACGGGGCACAGATTCATCATCCTAATCGGAAGTCACGAGCGGGATCGCAGCGCATTGCGGCAGTGGGCGATGAATCTAGGACCGTTCGCGTCACCTTAGCAAAGATGACGCGGGGGAGAGTAGGGAAGAGGTTTAAAGCATATGCGCTTTTGTGAGAATTCAAATTTCGGGAGAACCACGGATGGCGCGCGCTCTCTCTCCTTTCTTTCCCTTTGCCCTTTCATTCTTCCCCTAGTTTGCTAGCCCCCCCGCGGAGCGGGAGGCGCCACCAAGTCGGGGAGGAGGGCGAGCTCCCGCGCCGTGGCGAATGGCTTCAGATGGAGGGCCATGGATGGGCGCCATGCCCTGCCCGTGGCTCGGCGGTCTCCCTTGAAGAGGGGGAGGGGGCGACATCTTTGTGGGTGCGATCATACCAGCGTTAATGCACCGGATCCCATCAGAACTCTGCAGTTAAGCGCGCTTGGGCTAGAGTAGTACTGGGATGGGTGACCTCCCGGGAAGTCCTAGTGTTGCACCCTCCCCCCTTTTTGTGTGGCGCGGCGGAGCCAGCGGGAGTGATCCTTGCGGGTGCGATCGCGCCGGCGTTAGTGCGGAACTTTGCGGTCAGGCGCGCTTGATGGTTTTATTGGGCTGCGTCGCGTGTTTGCCTTGTTTTGCGACGTGGGGCCACACATATATTGATCCGTAATGGGATCCCGTGAATGAAGAGATCGCCGGAGAATTAAGGGGGGAGGGGGAGCACAACTGAGGGAAACAACGGACCGCTCCGAGGGAAACTCGGGAACGGGGCACGGATTCATCATCCTAGTCGGAATTCACGAGGGGATCGCAGCGCATTGCGGCAGTGTGCGACGAATCTAGGACCGTTGACGTCAGCGTAGCAAAGATGACGCGGGGGAGAGTAGGGAAGAGGTTTAAATCATATGCACTTTTGTGGGAATTCGAATTTCGGGAAAACCGCGGATGGCTCACGGAAAGGCAGCACGAGCTCCACGCAGCGCCGTTGGTGGTCGCAGAACTTATGCTTTTTTCTTGCCCGCGCGCTCTCTCTCCTTTCTTTCCCTTCCCCCCTTCGTTCTTCCCATGGTTCGCTGGCCCCCCCGCGTGGCCGGAGGCGCCGCCAAATCGGGGAGGAGGGCAAGCTCTCGCGCCACGGCGAACGGCTTCGGATGGAGGGCCATGGATGGGCGCCATGCCCTGCCCGTGGCTTGGCGGTCTCCCTTGAAGAGGGGGAGGGGGCGAGATCTTTGCGGGTGCGATGATACCAGCGTTAGTGCACCGAATGCCATCAGAACTCCGCAGTTAAGCACGCTTGGGCTAGAGTAGTACTGGGATGGGTGACCTCCTGGGAAGTCCTAGTGTTGCACCCTCCCCCCTTTTTGTGGGGCGCGACAGAGCCAGCGGGAGTGATTCTTGTGGATGCGATCACGCTGGTGTTAGTGCTGTCTTCCAAGCATTCACCTTTGAGGCAAATCTCCCAAGTCAAAGAGGTCTCTCTCTCACATACAAGGCAACAAGCTCATGACCTTCCTCAAGCTCAAAAGCAATCC
>APFE030870559.1:135888-146261 GCA_000404065.3 Pinus taeda | reverse complement strand
ACCTCAACAATGCTAACAACCAAGTCTGGAGGGATCTGGAAGGTTGGTTGTTAGAACAAATTCGCCCAAATAGGATCAGCGCGGGTGAGACACTGGGCTGGTGCGCTGACATCGCAGATCAACTATAGAGGAGGTCTGGTCAGCGCTCAACAATACAGACGGAGGGCGCGTTGTCTGTAAAATTCGACCAGCGCGGAAAACACGTGTGCTTCTACGCTGGCAGCGCAGCAGTTACACTGGCCTCCGCCTGTCAGCGCGGTTATTTAATAAACAGACGCGATGATTCATTTAACTTAGGCAAAGAGGGGTTTTTTAGCCATTTCAGGGAGCATGGGCTTAGGTGAATGTGGTTTTACAACACAGTAGGGAGACTGACATGATGGCAGTGACATTTTACTGTGTAACAGTGCGGAACTCCACGCTTAGGCGCGCTCGACGGTTTTATTGCGTTGCGTCGCGTGTTTGCCTTGTTTTGCGATGTGGGGCTACTTATATATTGATTTGTAATAGAATGCCGCGAATGAAGAGTTCGCCTGAGCATTGAGGGGAAACTCGGGAACGGGGCACGGATTCATCATCCTAGTCGGAAGTCACGAGCGGGATCACAGCACATTGCGGCAGTGGGCGACAAATCTAGGACCGTTCACGTCACCGTAGCAAAGATGACGCGGGGGAGAGTAGGGAAGAGGTTTAAAGCATATGCGCTTTTGTGGGAATTCGAATTTCAGGAGAACCGAGGATGGCTCACGGAAAGGCAGCGCGAGCTCCACGCAGCGCCGTCGATCGTCGCGGAACTTACGCCTTTTTTCTCGCGCGCGCTCTCTCTCCTTTCTTTCCCTTCCCCCCTTCGTTCTTCCCCTGGTTCGCTGGCCCCCCCGCGGGGCAGGAGGCGCCGCCAAGTCGGGGAGGAGGGCGAGCTCCTGCGCCGCGGCGAACGGCTTCGGATGGAGGGCCATGGATGGGCGCCATGCCCTGCCCGTGGCTCGGCGGTCTCCCTTGAAGTGGGGGAGGGGGCGAGATCTTTGCGGGTGCGATCATACCAGCGTTACTGCACCGGATCCCGTCAGAACTCCGCAACTAAGCGCGCTTGGGCTAGAGTAGTACTAGGATGGGTGACCTCCCAGGAAGTCCTGGTGTTGCACCCTCCCCCCTTTTTGTGCGGCGCGGCGGAGCCAGTGGGAGTGATCCTTGCGGGTGCGATCGCGCCGGCGTTAGTGTGGAACTCCGCGGTCAGGCGCGCTTGACGGTTTTATTGGGTTGTGTCGCGTGTTTGCCTTGTTTTGCGACGTGGGGCCACCCATATATTGATCCGTAGTGGGGTCCCGCGAATGAAGAGATCGCCAGAGCATTAAGGGGGGAGGGGGAGCACAACTGAGGGAAATAGATGACTGCTCTGAGGACTCGGGAACAGGGCACGAATTCATCATCCTAGCCGGAAGTCATGAGCGTGATCGCAGCGCATTGTGGCAGTGGGTGATGAATCTAGTACCATTCGCATCACTGTAGCAAAGATGGCACGGGGGAGAGTAGGTAGGAGGTTTAAATAATATATGATTATGTGGGAATTCGAATTTTGGAAGAACCACAGATCGCTCACGGAAAGGCAGTGCGAGCTCTACGTAGCGCCGTCGGTGGTCGCGGAACTTATGCTTTTTTCTCCCCTCCCCCTCCCCCCTCTCTCTCTCTCCTTTCTTTCCCTTTCCCCCCTTTGTTCTTCCCCTGGTTCTTTAGCTCCCTGCAGGGCGGGAAGCGCCGGCAAGTCGGGGAAGAGGGTGAGCTCCCGCGCCGCGGCGAACGGCTTCAGATGGGGGGCCATGGATGGACCCCACGCCCTGACCGTGGCTCGGAGGTCACCCTTGAAGAGGGGGAGAGGGCGAGAATTTTGTGGGTGTGATCATACTAGCGTTAATGCACCGGATCGCATCAAAACTCCACAGTTAAGCGCGCTTGGGCTAGAGTAGTATTGGGATGGGTGACCTCCCAGGAAGTCCTAGCGTTGCACGCTCCCCCCTTTTTGTGCGGCTCAACGGAGCCAGTGGGAGTGATCCTTGCGGGTGCGATCGCGTCGGCGTTAGTGCGGAACTCCACGGTTGGGCGCACTCGACGGTTTTATTGTGTTGCGTCACTTGTTTGTCTTGTTTTGCAATGTGGGGCTACTTATATATTGATATGTGATGGAATGCTACAAATGAAGAGTTCGCCCGAGCATTGAGGGGGGAGGGGGAGCATAACTGAGGGAAATAGAGGACTGCTCCAAGGGAAACTTTGGAACAGTGCACGGATTCATCATCCTAGCCGGAAGTCACGAGCGGGGTCGCAGCACATTGCGACAGTGGGTGATGAATCTAGGACCGTTCGCGTCACTGTAGCATAGATGACATGGGGGAGAGTGGGTAGGAGGTTTAAATCATATATGCTTTTGTGAGAATTCGAATTTTGGAAGAATCGCGGATCGCTCACAGAAAGGCAGCGCGAGCTCCATGCAGCGCCGTCGGTGGTCATGGAACTTATGCCTTTTTCTCTCTCTCTCTCCTTTCTTTCCCTTTCCCCTCTTCATTCTTCCCCTGGTTCGCTGGCTCCCCGTGGGGCGAGAGGCGCCGCCAAGTCGGGGAAGAGAGCGAGCTCCCGCATCGCGACAAATAGCTTCAGATGGGGGGCCATGGATGGGCCCCATGCGCTGTCCGTGGCTTGGCGGTCTCCTTTGAAGAGGGGGAGGGGGCGAGATCTTTACGGGTGCGATCATACCAGCGCTAATGCACTGTATCCCATCAGAACGCCACAGTTAAGCATGCTTGGGCTAGAGTAGTAATGGGATGGGTGACCTCCCGGGAAGTCCTAGTGTTGCACCCTCCCCACTTTTTGTGCGGCTCGTCGGAGCCAGTGGGAGTGATTTTTGTGGTTGCAATCGCGCCGGCGTTAGTGTGGAACTCCGCGGTTAGGCGCGCTCGACGGTTTTATTGGGTTGCATCGCGTGTTTGTCTTGTTTTGCGAAGTGGGGCCACTTATATATTGATCTGTAAAGGAATGCCGCGAATAAAGAGATCACTTGAGCATTGTGGGAGGAGGGAAAAGCATATGTCGATATGAATGGGTTCGGAACAGATATGGCTCCAAAAGAGAGCGCAAGCAGAAAGAAATAGTGAATGAGGCCACCTGAGGGTAAATGTCAGTAACCCATCCATCGATAAATAGTATTCGAGTACTTTTGAGTGCGGGGAGGGACTATCGCCTGACGAAGGAGGGCGAGGAGTGCGTGATGAAGTGCTAGGATGTATCATGTATGTACCCCGGGCGGGGCAACAAAACTAAGGGAAGCGGAGGACTGCTCCGAGGGAAACTCGGGAATAGGGCATGGATTCATCATCCTAGACAGAATTCACGTGCGGGATCGCAGCGTATTGCAGCAGTGTGTGATGAATCTAGGATCGTTCGCGTCACTGTAGCAAAGATGACACGGGGGAAAGTAGGTAGGAGGTTTAAAGCATATGCGCTTTTGTGGGAATTCGAATTTCGGGAGAACCGCGGATGGCTCACGGAAAGGCAGCACGAGCTCCACGCAGCGCTGTCGGTGGTCGCGGAACTTATGCCTTTTTTCTCGCGCGCGCGCTCTCTCTACTTTCTTTCCCTTCCCCCCTTCGTTCTTCCCCTGGATCGCTAGCCCCCCGCGGGGCGGGAGGCGCCGCCAAGTCGGGGAGGAGGGCGAGCTCCCGCACCGCGGCGAATGACTTCGGATGGAGGGCCATGGATGGGCGCCATTCCCTGCCCGTGGCTCGACGGTCTCCCTTGAAGAGGGGGAGGGGGCGAGATCATTGAGGGTGCGATCATACCAGCATTAATGCACCGGATCCCATCAGAACTCCGTAGTTAAGCGCGCTTGGGCTAGAGTAGTACTGTGATGGGTGACCTCCCGGGAAGTCCTAGTGTTGCACCCTCGCACCTTTTTGTGCAGCGCGGCAGAGCCAGCGGGAGTGATCCTTGCGGGTGCGATCGCCCCGGCGTTAGTGCAGAACTCCACGGTCAGGCGCGCTCAATGGTTTTATTGGTTTGCGTCGCGTGTTTGCCTTGTTTTGCGACGTGGGGCCACCCATATATTGATCCGTAATGGGATCCCGCGAATGAAGAGATCGCCTAAGCAATGAGGGGGGAAGGTGAGCACAACTGAGGGAAACAGAGGACTGCTTTGAGGGAAGCTCGGGAACAGGGCACGGATTCATCATCCTAGCCAAAAGTCACGAGCGAGATTGCAGCGCATTGCGGCAGTGAGTGATGAATCTAGGACCGTTCGCATCACTGTAGCAAAGATGACATGGGGGAGAGTAGGTGGGAGGTTTAAATCATATATGCTTTTGTGGGACTTCGAATTTTGGAAGAATCGCAGATCGCTCAAGGAAAGGCAGCGCGAGCTCCACGCAATGCCGTCGGTGGTTGCGAAACTTACGCCTTTTTCTCCCCTCCACCCCCCCTCTCTCTCTCTCCTTTCTTTCCCTTTCCCCCTTCATTCTTCCTCTAGTTCACTGTCTCCCCATGGGGCGGGAGGCGCTGCCAATTTGGGGAAGAGGGCGAGCTCCCGCGCCGCAGCGAATGGCTTCGGATGGGGGGTCATGGATGGGCCCCATGCCCTGCCCATGGCTCGACGGTCTCCTTTGAAGAGGGGGAGGGGGCGAGATCTTTGCTGGTGCGATCATACGAGCGTTAATGCACCGGATTCCATCAGAACTTCGCAGTTAAGCGCGTTTGGGCTAGAGTAGTACTCGGATGGGTGACCTCCCAGGAAGTCCTAGTGTTGCACCCTCCCCCCTTTTTGTGCGGCTCGGTCGAGCCAGTGGGAGTGATCCTTGCGGGTGTGATCGCGCCGGCGTTATTGTGGAACTCTGCGGTTAGGCGCGCTCAACGATTATATTGGGTTGCGTCGCGTGTTCATTTTGTTTTGCGACGTGGGGCTACTTATATATTGATCTGTAATGGATTGATGCAAATGAAGAGATCGCCTGAGCATTGAGGGGGGAGGGGGAGCACAACTGAGGGAAATGGAGGACTGCTCCGAGGGAAACTCAAGAACAGGGCACAGATTCATCATCCTAGCTAGAAGTCACGAGCAGGATCGCAGCGCATTGCGGCAGTGGGTGATGAATCTAGGACTGTTTGCATCACTGTAGCAAAGATGACACGGGGGAGAGTAGGTAGGAGATTTAAATCATATATGATTTTGTGGGAATTCGAATTTTGGAAGAACCGCGGATCGCTCACGAAAAGGCAGCGCGAGCTCCACGCAGTGCCGTTGGTGGTCGCGGAACTTATGACTTTTTCTCCCCTCCCCCCCCCTCTCTCTCTCCTTTCGTTTCCTTTCCCCCCTTCGTTCTTCCCGTGGTTCGCTGGCTCCCCGCGGGGTAGGAGGCGCTGCGAAGTCGGGGAAGAGGGCGAGCTCTCACGTGACGTCGAATGGCTTCAGATGGGGGGCCATGGATGGGCCCCATGCTTTGCCCGTGGCTCAGCAGTCTCCCTTGAAGAGGGGGAGGGGGCGAGATCTTTGCGGGTGCGATCATACTTGCGTTAATGCACCAGATCCCATCAGAACTCCGCAGTTAAGCGTGTTTGGGCTAGAGTATTACTGGGATGGGTGACCTCCTCGGGAGTCCTAGTGTTTCACCCTCCCCCATTTTTGTGCAGCTCGGTGGAGCCACTGGGAGTGATCCTTGCTGGTGCGATCGCGCCGGCGTTAGTGCGGAACTACGTAGTTGGGCGCGCTTGACGGTTTTATTGGGTTGCATCGCGTGTTTGTCTTGTTTTGCGACGTGGGGCTACTTATATATTGATCTGTAATGGAATGTCACGAATGAAGAGATCGCCCGAGCATTGAGGGGGGAGGGGGAGCACAACTGAGGGAAACAGAGGACTGCTCCGAGGGAAACTCGGGAACAAGGCACGGATTCATCATCCTAGCCGGAAGTCACGAGCGGGATCGCAGCGCATTGCGGCGGTGGGTGATTAATTTAGGACCGTTCGCATCACTGTAGCAAAGATGACACGGGGGAGAGTAGGTATGAGGTTTAAATCATATTTGCTTTTGTGGGAATTTGAATTTTGGAAGAACCACGGATCGCTCACGAAATGGCAGTGCACGCTCCACGCAACGCCGTCGGTGGTCACGGAACTTATGACTTTTTCTCCCCTCCCCCCCCTCTCTCCTTTATTTCAATTTCCCCCCTTCATTCTTCCCCTGGTTCGCTGGCTCCCTGCAGGGCGGGAGGCGCCGCGAAGTCAGGGAAGAGGGTGAGCTCCTGCGCCGCGTCGAATGGCTTCGGATGGGGGGCCATGAATGGGCCCCATGCCTTTCCTGTGGCTCGGTAGTCTACCTTTAAGAGGGGGAGGGGGCGAGATCTTTGCGGGTGCGATCATACCTGCATTAATGCACTAGATCCCATCAGAATTCCGTAGTTAACTGCACTTGGGCTCGAGTACTACTGGGATGGGTGACCTCCCGGGAAGTCCTAGTGTTGCACCCTCCCCACGTTTTGTGTGGCTCGGTGGAGCTAGTGGGAGTGATCCTTGTGGGTGCGATCGTGCCAGCGTTAGTGCGAAACTCCGCGGTTAGGCGCGCTCGACGGTTTTATTGGGTTGCGTCGCGTGTTTGTCTTGCTTTGCGACGTGGGGTTTCTTATATATTGATCTATAATGGAATGCCGCGAATAAAGAGATTGCCCGAGCATTGAGGGGGGAGGGGGAGCACAACTGAGGGAAACAGAGGACTTCTCTGAGGGAAACTCAGGAACAGGGAACAGATTCATCATCCTAGCCGGAAGTCACGAGCGGGATCGCATCGCATTGCGGCAGTGGGTGATGAATCTAGGACCGTTCGTGTCATTGTAGCAAAGATGGCACGGGGGAGAGTATGTAGGAGGTTTAAATCATATATGCTTTTGTGGGAATTTGAATTTTGGAAGAACCGGGGATCGCTCACGGAAAGACAGCGCGAGCTCCATGCAGCACCGTCAGTGGTCGCAGAATTTATGCCTTTTTCTCCCCTCCCCCCCTCTCTCTCTCTCCGTTCTTTCCCTTTCCCCCCTTCATTCTTCCCCTGGTTCGTTGGCTCCCCACGGGGCGGGAGGCACCACCAGGTCAGGGAAGAGGGCGAGCTCCTGCCCCGCGGCGAACGGCTTCGGATGGGGGGCCATGGATGGGCCCCATGCCTTGCCCGTGGCTCGGCGGTCTCCCTTGAAGAGGGGGAGGAGGAGAGATCTTTGCGGGTGCGATGATACCAACGTTAGTGCACCAAATCATATCAGAACTCCGTAGTTAAGCGCGCTTGGGCTAGAGTAGTACTGGGATGGGTGACCTCTCGGTAAGTCCTAGTGTTGCAACCTCCCCCCTTTTTGTGCGGCTCGACAGAGACAGTGGGAGTGATCCTTGCGGGTGCGATCACGCTGGTGTTAGTGCGGAACCCCACGCTTAGGCACGCTCGACGGTTTTATTGCGTTGCGTCACGTGTTTGTCTTGTTTTGCGACGTGGGGCTACTTATATATTGATTTGTAATAGAATTCCGCGAATGAAGAGTTCGCCTGAGCATTGAGGGGGGAGGGGGAGCACATCTGAGGGAAATGGAGGACTGCTCTGAGGGAAACTCGGGAACAGGGCACAGATTCATCATCCTAGCAAGAAGTCACGAGTGGGATTGCAACGCATTGCGGCAGTGGTTGATGAATCTAGGACCATTCGCGTCACTATAGCAAATATGACACGGGGGAGAGTAGGTAGGAAGTTTAAATCATATATGCTTTTGCGGGAATCCGAATTTTGGAAGAACTGCGGATCGCTCACGGAAAGGAAGTGCGAGTTCCGCGTAGCGCCGTTGGTGGTCGCGGAACTTACGCCTTTTTCTCCCTTGCGCTCTCTGTTACACAGTAATTTGTCACCGTTGGTCACCGTCCCTGATTACCCTTTTTTTCGTACGTTGGAGGACACATTTATGGACCTGTGACCAGTGACATAACTTAAAAACACTTGCATTGTATTCCCCTGAGTATGAACTTCATATTCCCAGAAGACACCTTTTGCAGATTATCCCTAGAAAGTGCCCTTTTTCCATTAGCGCGGGTTCACAGTGTCTTACCCGCGCCAATGACTCAGTTCCTTAAAAGGGGGCGCGCCCATTAACACTCTGTCATAGAACAAAGCCCGCGCCACCTAAATTTGGTTATGATTTTTAGCTAGCGCGCACTCATATGTTTTTTCCTCTTTGTTCATAGAGTTCTCTGAGGGAAAAATCCTCATGGAAGTGGTCGAGTGTCATCTTTTTATCCATGAAAACTAAGTTCAGTGGCTATTCAGGGATAATGCTAATCTTCAGTAGGTGTCCTGATACAATGCATACTCCTTCCTCCTCCATCTATAAATGATTGTCCCCTGCATTAAACCAACTAGTTTTGCTAGGGCTATTGTGAGTGCTGAAATAATACTGGAGTGGTAGTGAGAATTGTGAAATATAGAGGGGTTATGCTGCCAAAATATTGAGAGAGAAGAGGTCACTTTGCAAGGCGTATTTAGCTGCTTGCCTAGTCAGAGGAGGTTCAACGTCAGAACCTTTGGTTGTAATCTTTCTCTGTTTTTACTCATTAATAGACGACTATCATTATGGTTCCACTCATGTGTCTTCATCATGGTAATTGAGTTATATCTTTTCTGACCGATATATAATTGCATATACTGGATTTTATGCTTGTGTTTGTATCGTTCTTTGCATGTGCAGGTGTCCATTCACGAGGATCGTGGGGATTATGACCAGCCGGAGCAAAGGAACGGGAGTGACGATTCTTCTACAACTACTAGCGTTGGAATCCAGGTAGACCATCATGATCAATCTCTGATTTGTGCAATTAGGAACCTGCGTGCTAGCGTTGTGTGATTGTTGCTAGACCTGTGTTGGGCTAGTGGGATCGCCTCTGTCCGCAGAGGGGATTTACCAGTTCAACAATTTGGCGACTCCATTGGGGAGCTAGCTTGTTGTTTGTTTTTGTGTTGTTTGATTTGTAAATTGTAGACGGAGCCTGAAGCACGGCCATATAGCCTTCGAAACACTATTGCTATGCAGTAGTGAAGTAGATCAAAGCCACTTCAGTCAATCTCCGGTTTGGTTTACAAACTGAACAATTTCAACCTTGCCTTGCATGTTAATTTTTCTCTTGTTTACTGGCTTGAATAGGTTTTTGGGCTTAATTTCTTGCTGTTTATTGCTTGCTGGCCTTTTTAGATACTGTAAACCAAGCCTGGGACTACCTGTTTTGTTTTTTTTTGCCTGGAAAACTTGATTAGCGTGGTTTTTCTTCTGACAGTCGCGCTGGTTGGCGCCTGTTGCTATCAGACAACCCGCGCCAATCCCTGAATATCGCGAGTTGCAGTCTGACAGTCGCGCCAGACTTGTGAATTTTTTCAATTAGTTTGTTTGTCAGCCTTCTGAGCTTGGATCTGTATCTTTTTGCATCTTTTACACCTCCTGGAAGTTTGTTGGACTGTTATGTGACTGGTTGTTCTTTTCATCCTTCAGTTGTTCGCCTTTTTCTATCGATTTTATATCTTGGCCCTAGTGGCTTTGCATGTCGAGCCTTCTGTCGGATTTATGGTTTGATGATCCAGTTGGTTTATCGGTTGTTTTTCCACATTCCTCTGGTAGTTGTACAACTTTTGCATTCTATGCTGCAAGTAACTCACTTTTAGCTTGCTTATTTCTTGTTTGACTTCAGTTGAACTTAGATTACATAGTTCTTTGAAGGTCTTGGAGTTTTCTTTGCGTGGATAGGTCATTTTTCACGTTTCAGAATTGGTTCTAGATTCCTTTGAGTGAATTATCTATTTAGTGCATATCTCTTGAAATCTGTTTGAGTGCATCATACTATTTTAAAAGAAAAGAAAAAACAAAAGATTTTTTGCTTTTTATTAATTAGCATTTTGTGTTAATTGTTGCTTTTAAAAAAGAAAAAGAAAAAGATTTTCATTTCTTGTTATTAGCTGCATTAGAATCTTTGTGATCTTTTTGTTTGTATAAAACTCTCAACTCTCTCGTAGATAGAGTTCATTCAATGAAATGATACAATTTTCGCATATACTTTGCATTTATGAAATTTCAAGAGACCACATATGGTAAGACCGAAAACTGAAACTTAATTAAAGATAAACCGTAAAATGAATTCAATGAACCTAACAATGCATTGGAACATAACACTCACATTCTAGAGGTCTAGGTTAGAGACATGTTCCGGCGTCTTTAAACCTGGTAGTTTATTGTTGAGTGGTTGGGTGATTCCTCCACAGTGAAACGGTAAGTGCCAGTACGGATTGTGCTCCCACGTACCGTCGAGTATATATTGGGAGACCCCTATAG
>APFE030870559.1:109855-134037 GCA_000404065.3 Pinus taeda | reverse complement strand
AGAGAGAGGCACTTGCGTAATAGAGTCATCAAGGAATTCTTGATCTGATGGAGAAATCTACCAGATGAGGATGCCACCTAGGAGGGGGAACAAATACCGCAACATATTTCTTTGTAGTTGCTTAAGGAAAAGAAATGTTTTGGTGGGGATGACTTGATATTCCTGCTTAGCGTTTCATTAAGGGAATGTCAAAATTTTGCTCAATTTTAGCATTTCACATTATTTCGCTTAGGGAAAGTGGGCCTACGGGACCCATACGTGATTTTTGGCCTAAGAGGCACTCCAACTATAGTGCTCAATGAAATATTGTATCTTTGGTGGATATGGGGGCCACCACGATGGCATTTCCGACCCACATGGAGAGTACACTCTCATTGGCTCAAAGAAGGTGGGAGGAAATCGATGTGGGCCCACATGGGAAGCCTTGGAGGCAATTCGATAAAACAAGGGAGGAGCTCTAATTTTGGTTATCATTCATAATTTTAGAATTTGTCTTTGACAAGAGAACGCTTGAGCAGTGAGCCAAGTTTGCATGTGTTGTTTAACACACCGGGTGTTTCCAAGTGGAAATCCCAACCCTTGCTTTGGTGGACTTCGAGTTCGAGACCTAGTCTTGAGTTATTCTTCTGCCCACTTCATACCAGTAGTAGGAAGTCAATTTACAATAGTAGAGAGAGCCAAAACAATGTAGGGAGTGCACAGTCATTGCTAGAGGCACTATGGGAGTTAAGGGAGTTCAAGGTTGATATTCGGTGGGAAGTATTGGGAAGCCTTCTAACAAGGCATGAAGGGATTTTGGGGGAATTTCAACAACAATTTATCCAGGAGTTCGAATTTCCCAGCATGAGAGCTAGTCAAGCTCAAGGGGGTAGAAATTTTGGGTCAAGATTTGGCCACACCCTTCATGGGTTATTCTGGGTTTCTTGAGTATAGAGGCTAGAATTAAATTCCCGGAATTTTTGGATAAGTAAAGAGGCTCTAGCAACTCTTCATTTCAAGCAGTAGCACAATTTTCTGGGAATTACAACACAACAGTTGGGATGAATTGATAGAGCTTGGAGGAGGGTGATTCAGGGATTATTGTGGGCTTTGCTAGCTTGCTAAAATCAAGCCAAGGTGTAGTCATCCCAACACCTTGATTGTACACTTTTTCCATTAAATAAAATGAGTATACAACGTTGTTTTGGAAGCATTTTCATGGTTTGATTGTCTGTTCTAGTTTTATGATGTGTTTGTCTATTTTTTTTTTAATATTTACTATTAATTTTCCCTTAGGGATATTACAGAAAAGGTATCTATATCAATGAGACCATCCATATATCCTAATCTAGCATGAGTGTAAAATATATCTAGGTCTTTGGTACTCTGGATCAAAGAATTTCTAGAGTAAACATATGGATCTCCAGATTTCGATTTTCACCTTTACTTTTTCATATTGTGTGCACCTTTGCATTTTCCACCATTAATTAAATTTTGGGTTGAGACTGAACAAAGTGTAATTGGTGCTAAGGTTTGAAGTTGATCACCACTACTTCCATGTAGAATTACCTCTCCAAAGTGAGAGATCCAGATCTCGTAGAAGAAGTATGAAGAGTATTGATCCACAATTAAGGGAAGGACCAGTAAAAGGAGAACGAAGTGAATTAGAGCATAGTATTTTCTCTTAGGAACAAGTAAAGGAAGGCTTGTAGAAAATGCAGCTCTGCAAGGAGAGATGAGGTGCATTTAGATGACGTTAGAGGCAATGGAGACTACCCAAAAAGAGGACATGACATGGGAGATGTCAATGGGGTAGAAGAAAAATATTATAGTGTAGAAGAAGGGAAAGAATAAACAAAGAAGAAAATGTTGAAAATGTAGCTAAGATTAGTGCCAAACCCAAGGTGCAGGTGCCTATATATGAAGTTTATTTATATGTTGGTGGATTAATGGATTATATCAATGCAATGAACAAATATTTACATTATGAAGATGTTGATGAAGGGAAAAGAGTGAAGTATGTAGTGACAAGATTGAAAGGGCATGCAACCCTAAGGTGGAATGAAGTGCAAGTAGATTGAAAGGAAATGCAAGTCCAAGAGCAAGATTTTGGACATAATGGTAGCTAAATTCAAAGGTAATTTCATGCCTAAATATTACTAGTTAAATATCTTCAAGCAATTGCATAATTTTAGACAGAAATCTATGTCGGTAAGGGAGTACACTGAAGAATTTTATAAATTAAACATCAGAGTTAGTCATGTTGAAGAGAATGTTGAAAATGTTGTTGGGTATGTTAATGGTTTGAGGTATGAATTTGAAGATGAGATCAATTTCTTATCCATAAGGACAGTTGAATATGAATATCAAGATGCTTTAAAATTAGAAGAGAAGATACCTAGAAAACAAATTCAAAAGAATTGAGGAAGATGTCTTGCAAGAGGAAAAGGAAAAAAAGTGGAAAAAGAAGATTTTAGCCTTCAAGAGAGGAAGGTGGAAGTTCTAGTAGTCAATCACCAATAGGAGGTGAATCTAGAGGAATAAGACCTTTCCCAATAGGTATAGGTATAGGTAGAGACTACCAAACTAGATTTTACAAATGTGCAAAATTGGGACATATGTCATGGTATTGTCTAGAAAATAATCTACCAAGTCAAAGAAGTGCACATGTGACAAAATCAAGAGAAGAAAGTGTGAATTTAGTAGTAACTAAAGAAATTTTTCGAAGCAGAAGAGTCATTACTGATTAAGAGAGTTTTGATTAAATCATAGAAGTAAGCTACGGAGCTAGCCTAGATGAAAAGCTTGGTTAAAACTACATGCAAGTCAAAGGGTAAGTGTTTCATAGTTGTGATTGATCATGGTAGTGTAGATAATTCGGTTTCTATTGCAATCATATAAAATTTAGATTTGCAGAGAATAACACACCCTAATCCTTATAAAGTATGATGGTTGCAAAAGGGACTTCAAAGTTTGGTTAATGAATAGTGCAAGATGGAGTTTCATATTGGTAGTTATAAGGATGAAGTATTATGTGACATAGTTACAATGGATGTTTGTCATATTTTATTGTGAAGACCATGGTAATAGGACATAAAGGTTATTCATGATGGTAGAAGGAAGACCAACATACTTGAGAAGAATGGTCAAAAACACATCTTGTTACATGACAAGATGAAGGAGAAAAGGAAGAAGTTGGTCATAGTGTGTTGTTAATTAGTGGAAAGGAGCTACTGCAAGAAGTCAAGAAAGAAGAAATACATTTTTTGGTTGGAAAGCCTAAGGAAATCCTTACTAACATAAGTTCAGATTTTTTCGTGAAGAAATCAAAGCTATGTTGGATGAATTTGTTGATATCATTATTGATTATTTTACAAGTAATTTACCTCCTATTAGAAGCATTAGTCATCATATATACTTAATTATTGGATCAAGTCTTCCAACTAAAGCAACATACATAATGATTCCACAAAAGAATGAAGAAGTGAAAAGACAAGTGTAAGAGCTATTGGATAAGGGTCTCATAAAGGAGAGTTTGAGCCCATGTGTCGTTCCTACACTACTCAACTCAAAGAAGGATGGAGGATGGAGAATGCGTATTGATTCCAAATCCAAATATATATATATATATATATATATAATATATATATATATATATATATATATATATATATATATATATATATATATAAATATATATATATATATATAATATAATAAAATATATATATATATAAAATAAATAATAAAATATAAAATAATAAATAATAATTATTATTATTATTAAAAAAAATTAAATTAAATAAATAAATAAATAATTAAATAAATAAAATAAATAAAATAAAATAAAATTACAATTGGGTACAAATTTCCACTTCCATGCATTGATGATTTAAGATACTACTTAAGTAATGCCAAATATTTCTCTAATATTGATCTAAAGAGTGGATAGCATCAGATTGGAATAAGGGAAGGAGATGAATGGAAAAAAATCTTCAAAACAAATCATGGATTGTATGAATGGTTAGTGACGTCTTTTGGTATCATTAATGCACTCGCACTTTTATGAGGCTAAAGAATGACGTTTTAAAAGAATTTGGTATTAAGTTTATTATAGAGATGATATCTTTGTATACAAGAAAACAAAGGAGGAGCATTTGAGACATCTCAAGTTAGTATTAATAACCTTACAAAAAGAGAAATTATTGATTAATATAAAGAAATGCAGTTTTATGAAGAAGGAATTGGTATGCTTGGGTTTTGTGATGTTTGTAGAAGATTTGAAGATGGATTACAAGAAAGTTAAAGCAAATATTAATTGGCCTATTCAAAAGAATGTCTTCGAGGTGAGAAGTTTTCATGGTTTAGCAAGATTTTATAGAAACTTTATAGGAACATTAGTAGCATTTGTGCTCCTATGTCAAAAAATTGAAAGAAAGCAAACAACCATTCAAATGGATAGTAGCATTTGATAGAAATTTCAAATTGTTGAAGTAAAAGATAATACTTTAACCTATCTTGGATTTACTTTATCCAGGTGGATATTGGTGGCCACCTGCCTATTCCACTTGGACCCCCATCATTGTTTCTTTCATTTTTTTCATTTTCCTTAATTGTAGCACAATTTACTATGTTTGGAAGTTTTTCAGATCCTAAACTTCCGGAGCCATTTTGAGGCCCTAAACGACGTTTTTGGGGGAAAATCAAAGGTGGAAACTATGAGATTTCATCTCGATATTCATTGTTAGCAATTGTAGAAATTTTGAATAATATGACACTTATTCACAGAGATTATCCTGATTATACACTATTTGCGGAATGCATGCATAATACATAACCTCCTCTACGTTGATCATCAATTTGCAGTATTAAAGAAACAATCACATGCGCACATTGAAGCATCAATCACACATACCAGCACAGTATGTACTGGGGAAAGCATACAATTGAAAACCCCTCAACTATCTGTATATTATATTGATTGAGAACATGTAACAATACATAGTACAATACTCCTCGCAAGTACTCAGTACTATCTCCACCTATTACACACAAACTAGCTCAGATCTGAATCAATCACAGGTTCAAATCTCCTCCGCTGCTTGCCTGCCTCCACTACGCAATACCTGCATGAGAATAGATGAGAATGGCTGATCCAAACTCGTATTTCCCTTGGCTGAACCACGCAATCCTCATTGGAAATAATCAATCCATTGATTGTGCAAATATCATGCACAACTATAGTCACAACTGATAGTTGTCTTGCCCTTTCACTCACCTCTAACACTTGTCTCCACTGAACTGTCCATGCACTGAGTTAACTGATGTATTCTTTAGTTGATTTATGAGTTAATAATTAGTGAATTAATTAATAATTAATTCACACCACTCATCACTAGTGTATTTGTCAGTTAGACTAATTACAACTAGTTCAACTAAGTCAAACTGAACACAACTCCATCAACTCCTCAATCAACTCCACCAAACTCAATCACTTGAGTTCTAACTGAAGTCCTTCATGCAATAGCTCAACTAACCCATAATAAAAGCGTATTTCCTTATGGTAGTTGCATGTGCCACATCCGTAGCTCGAACTGAAGTGCTGCAAGAGGATAAGATAATGTTTATAGTCCAAATATTATTAAGAGCTAATAATATTCAACTGTTCTATTTTTAGCCTGGTAGTCTAAAAATAGACTCCGCCCATATGATTAAAAATAGAGGTCCATCTATTTTTACCAACATTACCAACCATCCATAAATAGCATCCTGCAACTAATAGACCATGATCCATATGTCTAAAAATAGACATAGTCTAAAAATAAACTTTGTGCCAAAAATAGCCAGCAGGCCCACTTAGTGAAGGTGACTTCTTGTCACTAAGCCCCATCATCTTGTTGCATTTTAAACAACAATTGTATTCCTTAGATAGGTATTTCTAACAAGGTATCATATGCATCAAACGTAGATCGCATGCCAAAGTTCCGACACTCGGAAGTAGATGTACCAATTTATCCCAACGGGGCCCATAGTTTGGTGTTTCATCTCCTAGGGTTAGGATTTTTGATGTTTTGGGTTTTTCCATTATTTCTCAATAATAAATAGGCCTCCAAACCTCATTGTAACACAGTTCAAAGGCGTGTAGTTGACACATCTCTCTTCTTAGAAATAAGCTACCATCGCTCGAGATAGTCTTATTTCCATTCTATTTGTAAGCATATTTCAGTATTTGATATTAATAAAATGAAGTGTTATTTCTACTGCATCTTTGTATTTATGGTTATATCTATAACTTGTTGCATTCCTATTTAAATTCGGATCAGTGGTATCAGAGTGGTCTGCTCTTTCTATGTTTTTCTTTGCTTGTCCCCAACGAAGTCGGGATATAAGGAAATAGGGCTTGAACTGGTCGAACCTTTGCAAGACCAGCTTCGCAAATCCTAACGACCTCCCATGGGGGGAAGAAAATAAAGACGAGGGAATAGGAGATCTTATCAAAATATTGCTCGAGGAATAAAGGAACATGATGATTGATAGCTTTGCCCAGATCCTTCAATGGTTGCCCACTGGTGGTGCATCCACATCCAATAGCCACTCTAGAGGCACTACTCCTTTTAAGGTACAAGTAAAATTTGACATTACCATAGTTGAGGGCCAAATAGATGGAGATGTCATAGATAAATGGTTAAATCTGCTAGAAGGATATTTTTTTGTTCATGATTTTTCTAGCTGGGAAAATATTAATTTTTATCCCCTCAAAGTCGTACCCCACGTCAAGGACTAGTGGGAAACCTACTTTGATAAGAAGGATGAATGTACACCCTCATTGTTTTCAGCCGCACCCACTTGGTATTCATTCTGGGATGCCATCAAGGAGTAGTACTACCCTGTCGGGAGCTATGAGGATAAATACATAAAGTGGACCACACTGTGGTAGGGAAGGGACCGAGACGTGCCAGAGTTTACCAATGTTTTTCATACCCTTCACACGAAGTTAGGTATCAGGGATTCTAAGAAACATTTGGTACTAAAGTATCGTGACTGCCTACATAGGTACATCCAAGATGATATGGAGTTCCTAGACATCTCCTCGCTCAGCACAACGTACCGATACATTGTCAAGATCGAGCATAAGGTTAAACAGAAAAAAGCGAAACTTTGGATTTGCGAATCCGAAGTAAGGGAAAGGTGCTCCCAAACTGTAGAATAAAGGACAAAGGCAAGGAGGGGTGGCCCAGGACAACCTGCTAAAGCCACAAGCAAAGAACAAAATTGCGAAGTCGAATAAGGACATAAGAAAGTGGTGTGAGTTTCACATGAGCTCCACTCACAACATAAGTAAGTGTTGGGCCATGCAATCACTAGTGGTGAAGCTGAAGGCTTCTGAATCAAATGCATGTTCTGACTCTGAATTAGAACCTGACAAGGGTAATGACAAAGGGAAGCAGATTATTGATGTAGATCCCAACGCCATCGTTGCCACCAAAAAGATCTAGAAGGAGGGACCTGAATATCCAGAGGATGAGGAGCGCCTCTTCAACTATCAGATGTGGGTAAAGGGTTCCCCACTATAGTTCATTATCGACAGCGGGAGCAAAAAGAACCTGATTTCAGTAGAGGTCATGAATCGAATAGTCTTACTGGCCACACCACACCCATAACCATACACCATTGAGTGGCTTCACCAAGGATGAGATCTATGCATCAGCCAACAGTGCCGCCTTCCATACAACATCAAGCCCTTCTAGGGTGAGGTATTATGTGACGTTGCTCCTCTTGATTTTTGTGATGTATTATTAGGCCAACCATACTCGTGGAAGTGACATGTAGTGTATGAGTTAAGGCCTCTCACTGTTATTGTTACCTTGGGAAATAAATTGTACAGGATATCGTAGGTAGCACCGGCTACCGCCATCTCTTTGGTTCCTACAAAACAATGTAGTAATCTCATTTCCAAAATCGGGAAATTTGTTTTCCTGGTGATACACCCTTAGGGAAAGAAGAAGACGGTGGCCATGACCTTCAGATAGGGCCCCTCTGCACGAAAACAACAAATGGACAAGGTCATGGAGGAGTATGAGGACATCTTCACCTCCCCCATAGGGGTGCCTCTGCACTTCCAGGTCAATCACTCCATCGATCTGACCCCAGGTGCATCCTTGCCCAATGGACCAATATATCAACGCTCTATTATGGAGAATGAAGAAATCAAGAGGTAGATTCATGAGCTACTATAGAAAGGTCACAAGGTCACATACGGCTAAGTTCGTCACCCTATAGGAGCCCAATCATGTTGGCACATAATAAGGATGGGACTTGGAGACTCTATGTTGACTATCGGGCATTGAACAAGATCACTGTCTGGAATAGGTACTTGATCCCATAGATTGATGACCTTCTAGACCGACTCAAGGGGAGAATATTTCACCAAGATCGACTTAAAGTTTAGATATCACCAGGTACCATTTGATCCCTCTGATATGTGGAAGTCTACCTTTAAAGCCAAGGAAGGCATTTTCGAATGGCTAGTTATGCCTTTCGGGTTGACAAATGCTCCTGCAAACTTCATGAGGTTTATGGATGACATCTTGTGACTATTCACCAACTCATTTGTAGTGGTATACTTGGATGACATCCTTATATTCATCCAGAGTTGGGAAGAGCACCTCCACCACATCCGACAGGTTCTCCAAACACTGCGACAACACAAGATGTGTGCCAATTTGAAGAAATGCACTTTTGGCATGACGCAGGTTCAGTATATGGGATACATTATTGATGAATGGGGGGTGCATGTGGATCCACCCAAGATCCAAGTTATTCAAGATTGGAAAGCCCCAACCACTCTTATAGAGATCCACAACTTTCTAGGTCTTTCCAATTTCTGGCACAGGTTCATGTTGGGGTTCTCTCCAATCACTTGGCCCTTGAGTCAAGTCACCCGAGGAGGAGAGAAAGAAAAATTATTTTGGTTTGAATATCAACAGAATGAATTTGTAGGGTTGAAACATTTCCTCTGCTCTACACCAGTGCTCGCATTACTAGACTTGCAACAACCATTTGAGATTGAGATAGATGCCTCTAACTATGCTATTAGGGAAGCCTTTACAAAATAAGGGCATCTAGTGGCATATCACAATGAGACACTCTCAGACAAAGTTTGGAAGTATCCCACTTATGAAAAATAAATGTATTCAATTGTGCAGGCCTTCCAACATTGAAAGCATTACATTTTGGGGAAGGAAAAGATCATTCACATAGACTACCAATCCTTGCAGTTCACACAAATGCAAGGGAAGTTGCAGAATGATCACCATCAAAGTGGTCCACATATATGCAACAGTTCCATTTGAATATCAAGTACAAGAAGGGTAGCACCAATAATGTTGCAAACTGCCTTAGCCGATAACCGATCATGGCGTTAACCACTATGCTCAGCTCTTGTGGCCACAAAACTTATGATTGGCCACTTCTCTACAAAAGTGAACCAAAATACAACCACACATCCAGACCCTCTTGGAGGGTAAAAAATTTCCTAACTTTTACCTCTAGGATGCACTGTTATGCCACCTAGGACACCTTTGTGTTCCTTCAAGTGAGTGTGCCAAGATGATTTTGGGAGCGCACTACAGTTAGGTCACTGGGAATTTTGGGGTCGAGAAAATAGTGGAAGTACTACATAAGTATTTCTATTAGTTGAATCTTCGACAAGATGTCAAGAAGTACATTAGATCCTACACTACCTATGCCATTTCCAAACTAGCCATCAAGAAGTAAGGCCTATGTACTTCACTGCCTATCCCTAGTCGACCATGGGAATCCATCTCCATGGATTACATGTCAGGCCTTTGTTCTACTAAGCATGGAAATGACTATGTTTTTGTGGTTGTAGACAAATTCTCGAAGATGGCCATTATGACGGCCTACAAGAATAATATCACAATAGAAACCACTGCTAAAATATTCTTTGAACGAGTGTGGGTACACATTGGGATCCCACAATCTATCATCTTAGATCAGGATAGTAGGTTCCTTAGTACATTTTGGTCTAGTCTTTGGTCTATTATGGACACCAAGCTCACTAAGTCCACAAATTTCCATCCCCAAACTAATGGCTAGACAGAGGTCGTCAATAGGATGATCATACACATTATGTGCATGTACAACTCAAAACATATACAAACATAGGATGAGATCCTCCCCTATGCCCAACACAATTATAACAAAGCTCTCCACATCTCGACTGGCCACAAACCTTTTCAGGTGGGCTTGGGATTCCAACCACTATCCCATTGATGTGGCCATACCATTTGCAGCTAATCAGGCACATTCGACTCATGTCCAGTCCAAAGTTGACAAGGTAAAAAACTTCATTTGCCACATTCAGCACATCTGCCAATAGTTCCATAACATATTGGATAGATCCAATTCTAATTACAAGAAGCGGCATGATCAACATCAGGTGCCACACAAGTTCAAGGTGGGTGACAAAGTTTGGCTACATTTGTAAATGGAGTGCTTCACTAGGCCCCATCACAAGCTTCGCCTACTTCGATATGGGTCATACACCATCACCAGGGCAGTAGGGTAAAATGTCATCAAGCTTAGTACACCAACATTTCTTGGTCTGCACCTAGTGTTCAATGCGGACCGCCTTGGGCTCTACTTTCCACCATTGTTGGACGCATCTGACATTGCTGAACAACTCACACCAACAGAGTTGAACCCATACTGCATGGAACAAGCCAAAACTGATTGGATCATGGACATACATATCAAGAACACTCAATAGCAAAGGATCCAAATATATAGAGTTGTCAAAGTAGGCCAACTCCTTCACCAGGGCAAGTGGCTGACCAGGGACAATGTTCAGCAGAAGTTTCCTCATCTCAAGGAGGAACTCAACGAAATGGGGACCATTTCTTCCTAAGGGGGGAGGAATGATCTAGGTGGATATTGGTGGCCACCCGCCTATTCCACTTGGATCCCCACCATTGTTTCTTTCAGTTTTTTAGTTTCCTTAATTATAGCACAATTTACTATTTTTGGCAATTTTTTGGGCCCTGAACTTCCGGAGCCATTTTGAGCCCCTAAATGACGTTTTTTGGGAAAATCACACGCAACTAATACTTGTATTTAATTTGATATTCATTGTTAGTATTTGTATTCCTCAAATAGATCTTTCTAACGAGGTACCATATGAGTCAAATGAATATTGTATGGAAAAGTCACGACCCTAGGAAGCTGATGTACCAATTTACCCCAACAGGGCCCAAAGTTTGGCGTTTCATCTCCCAGGGTTAGGTTTTTGGATGTTTTGGGGTTTTCCCTTGTTTCTCAATAATAAATAGACCTTCAAGCCTCATTGTAACATAGTTCAGAGGCATGTAGCCGACACATCTCTTCTCAGAGATAAGCTAACATCGCCCGAGCTAGTATTATTTCCATTCTGTTTGTAAGCATATTTCAGTATTTGATATTAATGAAATGAAGTGTTATTTCTGTTGCATCTTTGTATATATGGTTATATTTGTAATTTTTTGTGTTCCTGTTTAAATTCATATCATTACTAGATTTTAATAAAAAAAATTAAGTAGAGATATATGCAAGTGGAAATATTATTGGAGTTGTCTTAAGCTAAGAGGGAATATCGACTATCTATTTCAATAAAAAAATTGAATGAAGAAAACATAAATATTCCTCTTATAACAAAAATTGTATGTTATAGTTCAAGCCTTAATTAAATGGAGACATATCGCCTACCCAAGGAATTTGTTTTGTATATTGACAATCATGCTTTGCAATTTATTAATATAATTGAAGGCATGTAGAGAGATTCTAAGTTTGGAGAGTGCGAGAGTATGTAGAAGAGGAAGTTTGTAAGTAAAATATCCAAATTTTAATCTTCCCCTTCAATTTGGTATAATATATATTCTCCATTTGTTTTTATGTCGTGTATGAGGTTGTGTGTTAAATTGGGTGAAGATGAGATCAATTTCTTTTTGTTTTGGAAGAAGTGATTTTCATAGGTAAACCAATCTTGGTTCCAAACCTTAAAGGTCACAGGTTCGAAATTTGGCTACAACATATATCAAGTGGAGAGGTATAATATTGAAAAAGTAAAGAGCTTTCAAATGCTCAGGTGACACTGGTTTGGATTGAAGTTCATATATGAGCTATAAGACATTAGGGGTGGACCCCACTACAAGTTAAACTGAACACCTAAATCAACTAGATTCCATATTGCAATTGATCATCTAGATTGCAAGTATCAGATGTGGATCCCTCGACAAATTATAACAAGAAGTTAGATTTTGCAACTCGTAGCAGAAGGTTATCCAAGTCAAAATTTATCTAGTCAAAGGAGTAAATATGGGTTCAAAGGTATCTAGTCCTCGTCGAAGTGCACAACTTGGTAACCACCAGATCACTGGATATCCCAATTTCTTAATTAAGTGAAAGTGTATTTAGATCAAAGAGACCATCTAGATCTCCAGATCTAGCATAAGTGTAAAATGTATTAGGGTCTCTCAAACTCTAAATCGAAGAATTGTTAGCGTAAACAACCAAATATTTGAATTATGGATTTCACCTTTAGTTTTCTAGATTGCACATGAATTTGGAGTATTTTCCATTAATTAAATTTGGGGTTGAGAGTGGAAAAATTACAATTGGCACTAATGTTTGAGACTAATCATCAATACTTCCTCACAAAATTCCATTTGTAGAGTGAGGATCCAGATCTCTAAAAAAAACTATGAAGAACACCAATCCACAATTAAGGGAAACACCAATAAAAGGATACTAAAGGGAATAAAGAATTAATACACAAGGATAATATCCAACTCAACCTTCAAGAATTAAAATTGTATACTCAAACCTCGATTAGGAGAGGAGAATCGTACAAAAAGCCTTATAATTATTCAAAAATAAGGAGCATGAGAATAATATAAATTATCAAGATGTGTAGAAGAACTCCTCTAATTACTCAAGAAAAAGCAGTTGGGCGGTTAGCTACTTGAGCTTCTAAACTTTTTAAGAGAATATAGGGAGGGACAAAAGACATTAAAAAATATCTAAAAAATATCACATAACATGATATTGGGTGATTATGATCAGTAAGCTCACCTAGAAATCAATGGATATATGATAGACTAGGTCATTGTTAATTTTGGCTCCAAGATAAGCATTCTTCCTTAGGAGACAAAGATCAAGTTGGAAGGAACATAATTGAATCATACAATGAATTATTTAAAACTTGCAAATCAAAGGTTTGTAAAACCCTTTGGTACTTGTGTAATATTTAAATTTTTATAGTGGGAATTATGACTAAAGTTGATTTCAAAGTAACTGACTTAGTTGAAGGAATTCCAGCATATCCAATTATGGTTGGTGAGCCTTAGGGTAAAAAAATGAAGGCCACTATCACTCAAGAGAGAGATAAGATCAAGTTAAAAGGAAAAGGTTGTAAAAAAAATATTTCCCTTGATAACAATGATGTTAAGCTTTGGGAGGAAATGTGGGATGAAGACAATGAAATAAGAAAACTTTATAAAGTCATGAATCAATACCAACATAATGTTACATCCAATCCATATGGAGAAATCTTTCAAGGTCCGCCATTTTCCATCAGACACAATCTAGACACTACATTATGTGAATGGCAGATAGGAAACTACAAAATGAGTGCAGAAGTAGTGTTGGTTGATCAATCCTACACTCATCAGATGACCCAATTCATGTTTATCTATAAAATTAATACCATTTGTATATGAAAAAAGTGTAGACAAATAGTCGCTCTTCTCCTATTAGATTTGGATGAAGGACCAATACATCCAGTGAGATTTAAGGAGGGAAACTCATTGAAACATATCGATCAAGAATAAGAAATAATCAGACAAGATGACCAGATGCAAAATTTGATTCAATCCTTTAGTGATTGTTGGTGCATGGGGGTGACCCAAGGTTCAGATGTATGACAACAAATCCCCCTCATATATCGACATTTTCAACACCTGCGAGTAGGTGACGTCTCACTTGAGGTATAATGATGGATTTGCAGAACATTTGAAGGTTATGCAAGGAAGCAGGGGGAATAGAGACAACTCTTGTTCAGAATAACCCACCCCAAAATAGGGCGCTCTCCATATGTTGCATATATATTCATTAACCAAAAATACATTCAAACATGTTTACAACATAACTTAAAACATTCCCAAGAAACTAAACCGTGCATCATTCAAGTCAAATATATTAGTTAACAAAAAAAGTGATTACTCAATAAGAATTCATTGTCTGAGAGCAAAGGAAACATAGCTAAATTGTACACAGACATTATCATAAACTACAACATATTAATTTGGAAAATTTTGCAAAACTCTCTTCTAAAACTCCATCATTTATTCATTCATTCATCCATTGGCGCCAAAGTAAAATATAGTAGAGCCATCATAAACTAAGGAAAATCCTCCAGAGATTTTATATTAACAACAAAAATCATGGATACACATTATAACATGAGTTCTACACTTGAAGGACAAAACCTGGACCATTAGTTTCCATATTATATTATACGTTCAATTCCATTGCAATAAATAGAGTAAATATTAACAATAGAACAATTGATTATTGGAACCAATAATACAAATATTGATTAGCATGGAACAACCATGAACAAACTAAATAGGACCACCATTAATCCTCCAATGGAACAAAACAACCATCAACAAGACTAAAAATGTAGAACCATATCTCATCGAAAACAATTTCATATATATCTTAAGTATCCAACATTATAATCTAGGGAATCTTTAGTTAACTCACCTAGCTAGCTCACCTTATGAGTTGTACTCATATGTGCCAAGTCACAACTGATTATTGGGCCATACTAGGTCGAATCACAACTATTTCCCACAACCAACTAACTAATATAGCGATAGGATGTGTTTTCAATCGAAGAATATTTTAGTTATGGAATAGTCTTCTTGCCCTCCATCTGATCCGAATGGAAAATGGAATCCACCCATGATATTCATCCACCCATGGTATTTATCCACATGGAATTTACCCATGGTATTGTAAGTAGCATCCACCCATGGTATTGTAAGTGGAATCCACCCTTGGTATTCATGCTCCCATGGTATTTATACACTAATGGAATTTACCCATGGTATTGTAAGTGACATCCATGGTGAGCACCAGTATTGCAACAATAATGCTACAACTCCTAGGTTGGCTACTTTACTCTTATCAACCCAGTAGTTCATAACAAACTTGGAAGCGATGGTGTTGTATGCACAAGTACTAGTTCTTACTGTAGGTTGTCACTTGTTCAACCGGTGCAAGATCACTAGGAGCTCAAGCCAACTTTTATGGATTCCAGAAGAAGCTTTATATGTGATGAAAGGAAAAAGAGAGATTACTCTACAGATTCTATTCTACTTGTAGAAATGGAGATTGAAATGTAAAGCAAACCAAGGAAATCCTAATTAACCAACTAATCCTACTTTTGCATAAAACACTATGAAAACCATGAAAAGAATGCCATTACCTACTTAAGGGAGTCAACAACATCTAACTAAGCAATTTCTGGAAGTAAATGAGCAAAAAAACATCATTTTGGAGTTTTATGTGAATTTGTCATGCATGTAATTTATTTGTTTGTGAATGTGGCAACAAATAGGTGGCGATGGAGGGCGGTTTTGGGACTTGAGTGGATGTAGGATGGTGTGGATGGGTCCTAGGAGGTCTCAAGTGGCCCTTTGGAGGCTTTTCCCAAACTCGGCCTTCAAAAGAAAGCCTACAAGAAAATCTACAGGAGGACACATGAAATCTACAGGGGGAAAAACAACGTTCTGCAGGAGGCCTACATGAGGAGGCCGAGAGAAGTTTTCACTATTTTGGAGGTGTGAGAATGCGTGGAAAAGGTGGATGAAGGTTGGAATGAAGTGTTAGGACATCAATGGTATACCAAGAATCATCAAGAGAGAGAAATATGATTGGATTTGCTCAAGGAGAGAGGAAGAAATTCTATGGAAAATGCAGGAAACTAAGGCAAATTTGAGGGGATACTTGGGCAACCTGCAGGGCATGGATCAGATGGAGGGTGGGATGGATGATAGGCTGGCATACTACTAGAAGATATCTTCTGCATAAACAACTGACAGTCAACCAATGAGATTAAGCAAGCAATGAAATAATTGCATCTAGAAAACATAGTTTTTGCATCAAAATAAACTATGATCTATGAAAGGAAATGCTGATAACTATTGCAGGAAAGGAAAACATGAAAGAGGAATATTGTAAATAAAGAAGTGAGCATGATGAAGAAGTTCTGAAGCAAAGGAAGACTATACTATTATCCAACTAAAAAGTTGCAAACACTATAAGTCCTATGAATGAGGAAAATTTGTGTTTTTGGGGAAGAAAGAGGGTCTTTGCCTCAAATCGTTGTCCCAAAGGGAGGAAGAGAGGCCAAGGCACTGTTGCTATCCTTTTGAATCTTTTATTTATCACTACTTAACCTACTATATAAAGCACAAATGGAAGCAACCTACTGAATCATCAAAAGCAACCTATTCTTAACCATACAAGAAATGCATCTAATAACAACCTACTCTACAAACTAAAATGAAACAACAAGTAAAATTAAAGAGGATCTTGGCTACTTGGATTGGGCCCTAACCCAAGAGCTTCATCCCTCTAAGGTAACTTAGTGCTAACTCAAAAAGGATTCCATCTTTATTCTCCAAACAATAACAAGATTACATGAACTATCAAAATAATAAGCTCGAAGTTGAGCAGAGTTTACATAAGAAAAAATACAACAAAAATCCGAATCTAGTGAGGCCCTAGGCCTCTCTACTTATACAAATGAAGCTATCAACAACTTCCTTAAAATTATGGAGGCTTGCCTCCCAAAATTCGAGATAATCATCAATCATCCTTCACTTTCTCGGCTGCCTTCTAATGCATGACTTGGCTGCTTGTACTCTGAGCTGAATGAAGGGGAATTCAAAGTGAGGAGTAATAAATGAGGGGGATTCCCTCCTATAAGTCCTCTCCTTTGTCCACTTCGAGTTATTACTGCCATTTGTCTACTGGATCCTTGACTTTGACCATAAAATTCATCAATAATCTGCATTAAAGACATATTAGACCACATGGCATCATAACTAACTCAACTCACTCTATAAGCATAAATATAATCATAAAATCATATAATAAGCTAAGATAATGGTTGATTTGACTAGGTTAGGAGGTAAAATGAGCCCATATAATTACCCATTTATGGGTCTCATCATCACCCGTCTACTAAAATTGTTTCTCATCCTCTGAGAAACTTAATCCATCTCCTCATCTTTTATGGCCCTAGTGGCCTCCCTAACATCCTTTGCTTCTGATGTGGTCTCCTCTTCCTTGTCATAGAATCTTGCCTTCCTGTCTATCTCTTTCCACTGCTCCTGCTCTTCTTCTTCTCTTCTACCTTCCAGCATGCCTAGCAGTAGTGGGGGACTCAATTTGAGGCCAATCCAATTGACCTTCAGCCTCTGCATGGAGCGCTTGTACATTGGCACTCTCCTTAATGCCTTCTTCATCCTCATTGGGGAATGATATTCCCTAATCTACAAACTATGTGATAAAATGTTCCATATCCTCATACATGCATGCACAGAGTCATCCCCAAGTAACCTTTCCATATCCTCAAAATGTGCGATGGTTTGTGCCTGATCACTTATATATCTAGGGGAAATCTGAGGATTATTGACAAGCAGGTTATGTGTGCTGATGAGTGCCATTGGGTCTGATGGCTCAGCTCTTATCATTAATGGCTCATTCTGCTCCTTTATCATCAACCTTCTTATTTATGTTTCCCTTAACTCTTCATGGTTCATCCATGAGGCCATGGCCATTAGTTGCAGGTCCCCTAGCCTAGCATTGGGGTCCCACACATTCATGTCTGTGAGCGCCATGTTATGCATGAAAAATTCTGCCATCTTTGCCTTATCTTCTGATGTTCTTTGGTCACACAGGTCCATAAACTGCCTGTAATCTTGGAAAGGAATTGTGCCTCTTTGTGCCAAAGTCTATATCTGAAATTGCAACCATTGGTCCTTGAGATACAGGCCATAGGATTTTGTTGGTGTCCTACATTGCAATGCCTCCATGGACCATCTAGCCATGCATGCCAGTTGGGTCTCTTTCTCTTGCAGCTGTCTTCTTAGCAATTAATTTTTGGTTTCAATGCAGCTTCTTGTGATTACTTCTCTATGTCTGACAGCACTTAACTCTCTGCCCATTTCTCTGATTTTGTTCTCCATATGGCCAATATCTTCAACTCCTTTGGATTTGGCTATTTGCATCCACCTATGGGTCCTTATTCTTTCTTTCTCTAATTCAAAGAATAGTGGAATTGCAAGTTTTTGTGGAATTAATTCTCCCCCCTAAGAAGATTGTAGTAGGAGCCAAGACTAGGTTGGGGATCAGGTTCTTGTAGCTCTGTTTCTTCCTTCTTTCCCTGTGGCTGTCCTTCTACCCTTTTCTCAAGCTCTTGGGTCTCCTGTAGTTTTGACAAGGTCTCTTGTAGAACTGCCTATGCCTCCTGTAGGACTATTTTTGAGTCCTGTAGTTCTACCTTTTCTTTCCATGCGGGGGATCTAGGAGTCCCCCTTTCATATGTGATAGGTTCCTTGGAAGGGGATTCTTTTCCTTGGGTAGAGGGTGAATCTTCAATAATAATTGGCACTTTTGAAGAAGGCTAGGGTTTCCCTGTTTTGATTCTTGTGCTCTTCGTAGCCTTGAAATACATTGAGATCTGGCTCTTCCTCTTCTGTTTTGGATTAATTGGTGTGCTAAGGGTAGTGAGAGCAGTTGCTGCCTCTCTTTCTAGAGTCTTAGGGGACACTTCTATCTTTTCTGCCCCTTTTCCTCCTCCTTATGTCTCTTTCTCTATCTCTGTTTGCTCTGTTTCTCCCTACTCTGTTTCTTTAGCTTTCTCCTCCTCTATCTTGGTCTCTTCCTTCTTCCCTTCTTGTTCTTCTAAATCTCAAGTTGCTTCACCTTCTCCCCCTTGCTGCTCTTCCTCCTCACTTCCAGTAGGATTGATATCATAGGTCAGGGTCTTTATGTCATCTTCAACAGTCATGTTTCAGAAGATTTCCCATGCTATAGGGAGTGTAAATGTATGGAGGGCTTCTTCCACTAAAATTTTGATTAACCCATGGTGAGCTAGCTCCTCTAGATTTCTTGCTTTTACTTTAGCACTGGAGTCAATGAGGAACTGCAGGAGGAAGTAGGGGATGTTGAGCTTTTGAGAGGCTGGAGTGTCCATGCCATACCTTAATTCATGCAGGATTCCAAATTGGTAACCATAGACAATGTTGTACCTCCCCTCACAGAAAATATACTTGCTTATTTGGTAGCTAACCTCATCCCAAGGATATGGTATGCTAGCCCTTCTTATGCCATTTTTTATCTTCTACAGGGGTTTCATTGTTTTGGAAGAAGTTTTTCTTGATAGCCTAGCCAATTGGTTTTTCATCCTTACTCCAAGGTAACCCAAGATGAAGGATAGTGACCCTACTGATAAATTCAAGGGTTATCTCCATGGAAAGGCCTCTAAAGGTAATAGTGGCATGTGTTTTGGTGTGAGGTACCAAAGAGTGGGCAAATTCTTGAGCAATTTCCTCATCAAACCCTTAGAATTTCTCAAAAAAGTTCATCCATTTTGCTCTTGTGAATATGTCCACTACTTGGGAATGTGCATGGAGCTTGGAGGATTTGGTGGGCTCCTTCCTCATAAAACCTCCTGTCATTTTGTTTATGCTTCTTTGGGAAACCAAATGTGGAGATGGAGACAACAATTTTTGAAGAAAAAACAGAGAAACAGAGAGTCTGTGTTTTTTTTCAAGAAATAAGTAGAAATTCTTTTATGTATTTCCTCCTCAAAAGTAAACCGTTGCTTGCATATTTTGATATTCAATGGGGGTATGCATAGAAACTACCTCCTCATCCTAAGAATTGTGTTAAAGCCCGTGTTTTCTCCCTTCAAAAAAACTCACTGGCCCTCCTGTAGAAGACTGTTGTCCCTCCTATAGAATTCTTGTAGGTTCTCCTGTAGAACCTATAAGTGCTTCTGTAGAAAATGTTGAGAGCAGGAATATGGGAGAGATCAATGGAGAATGAGGGTTATGAGGCTGTGGGGGCACGAAGAGATTGCAGGAGTGGCATTTCGAGGAGGGAATGAAGGAAAAGGTGGTGAGAGTTCTTGGGGAGGAGTACTTATTTCTTTTTATGGATATTTCCGGTGATGGAGGTTCAGCTGGCTAAGTGTATGTTGGTCATATTCAGACCGTTGGTCCCCACTTGCCTTGTCATCATAGCCCTCTCCTCGTAATCATCCCTCACGATTGCATCGGAGTTCACACTTCCTCCACTACCCGTCCTTGACATCTTTCTTGAGTTCACTGTGCACACGTGTGGGTGACATCTTCGGATGAGTGGAGTCAACTAGATGAAGGTGGCCAAGTTAACTGGCCACCTTTCCCTTGTTCAACCTCAACCATCTCGTTTTTTTTGCATGCCTTCTAATTACACAAATGCAAACAGAGGAGCGGGTTAGTTACTTGAGATCTGAATGCATTTGCTTTGAGATGTTGTGGCTCTCTCTCTTTGTTGCATGCCTTTGTTTCTTTTGATGCATGTTGTCTGCTTACTGATGTGTGGTTGTGCTTTATGTAGGTTCCTCTCTGGCTAGATCTGATCTTCAGGTGTCTTCTTCAACCTTCATATTTGCACCGTCTTGCTGCTGATGTTGGCTTTTAATGGGATAAACTACTACAGGAATTCCTATAGGAGCAACTGTAGCTACTTCTCCCTTTGAAACATCAGCTTCTTTTTGTGCTTGGAGCTATGAGGATGATGTGAGAGATGTAGATAGAGATGGAGAGGTAATAGATAGGCTTTAGGTGAGGTGGATGGTGTTGTTTCCTTTCTTTTTTTTTATTTTTTTATTTTTTCTTAATTTTTTTTTTGTGTTTTTCTTGGGCAGGGAAAAGAATGATGCTTGGGATGTGATGCAGGCTTGGAAATGATGGCAAGGAGGTTTTAAGCCTGCAGGAGGATTTATAGATCTTTTATGAAGCTTCCCTATCCCTCAAATTTCCTTTTATATCCATTTCTGGCTCTTGTAATTCCTACAGGAGCCTCCTGTAGAAAACACAGAGCCTCTTGTAGAAAACACAGTTTTTTGAAAAAGAAGCATGGTGAGGTAAAAAGAATGCCAAGAATGATGGAGAAAGGTGTGGGAAGGTAGGATAGATGCTGGTATTGGTTTCAGGGCTCCCTTGGCACCTTTTGCTGCTTCCTGTAGTCCTCATGCAAACCTGCAATGCAACTAGAAATTCATTTTTTTTTTTTTCAAAACAACCAGGGCGCCTTAGGAAGGTTTTCACCATAATTGCTTGCCCTGGGTGCCTCCAAGGGAGGTTTTCACCCAGGGATCTTATTTTCTCTCTTCTCTTTTCTGACTTCACTGGGCCACCTCGGAAGAGTTTTTCAACCCAATGATGGGACTCAAGCGCCTCATGGAGGTTTTCACTTGAGTCCTTATTTTTATTTTATTTTTTTCTACTGAGTGGGTGAAGTGGAGGCTAAGACATGCTCTACTACTATCACTGTCCTATTCAAATCTTCAATGGACTCTCGCTTGGAGAGGGGTTTCTTGTAGACTTTCAACCGGTGTCCATTGATAAGCATGGGGAGGGCTTCATCATCAATGGTTATGATCAGAACAGAACCATTGTCATTGCATTTCTCCACAGTGTAGGGTCCCAGTCATCTTGTCCTTAGCTTGCCCTTGAAATATTTGTATCTTGAATCATAGAGTAGTGCCCAATCTCCCTCTTGGAATTGCTTCTCCTTGATGTTTTTGTCATGCCATATCTTTCTCTGAAGTTGAACTACATCTGTATGGAGAAGGGCCTACATTCTGCGTTCATCCAATCCATTGAGTTGAAGTAATCTTTCTTTCTATGCATGGTTGAGGTCTAGGTCCCGCTGAGCTTCCATCCTCAGGGTATTGAATTCAAATTCTATTGACAGCAAAGCCTTCTTCCCATAGACCATCTCATAGGGTGTGAACCCTGTAGTGGTCTTCCATGTTGTATTTTAGGCCCAAGTGGCCTCAACTAATATGTCTGCCCAATCTTTCCTGCTACTACTCACTACCCTTTTAGGATCCCTTCCAATGCTCTGTTAGTGACCTCCGCCTGCCCATTGGCTTGTGGATGGTAAGGGGTGGAAGTCATGTGCTTGATTCTATGATGTGTGAGCAGGTCTTCAATCAAATTGGAAGTGAACTGGCTACCTTGATCTACGACCAACTCTCTTGGATACCCGAACTTGTAGAATATGTTCTCTCTCAAAAATTTAGCTACTTTTTCCTCTGTCGCTACTTTGATTGTTTTTGTCTCTGCCCACTTTGTCAGGTAATCGGTGCACACAATGATGTATTTCTTCTACTTTGAAGGAGGCCTGATAGGCCCCACAAAGTTCATGCCCCACTTCTCAAATGGCTCAAAGGTCACTTGAGGTTGCATGGGAATTTTATCCTTTGGAGTAGGTTTCCCCATCCTTTGACACCGATCACACTGGTTGGTATATCTCCTCACATCTTGATGACGAGTGGGCCAATAGTAGCCTGCTTGCAGTATCTTGAAGGCAGTTCTTTTTGCTGCAAAGTGACCTCCACAAGGCCCGTCATGACAGGTCAAGAGGATTTCAAAGACCTCCTCCTGGACACATCTTCTTAAGATCTAATCTAGGCCAAGTTTGAAGAGATGGCCCCCAATCTAGGTGAAAGGGGCGCTTTTCCTTACTATCTTGCTCTTCTCTTTTGAGGATAGGTGTGGTGGGAACTGTGCTGAAACCAAGTAGTTTGCTATATCAGAAAACCATGGAGAGAGTACTAAGATAGCAAACAGGTGTTCATCTGGCATTTGATCATCCACCATTCCTTCTTCACCTACAGGCAAATTTACTCTAGGCAAAAAGTCAGCAACAACATTTTCTTTACCAGGCTTATCAACAATGGTCAAATCAAAGTGCTGCAGTAAAAGCAACCATTTAATAATGTGAGCATTTACATCTGGTTTGTTCATTAAATATCTAATTGCATCATGATCAGTGTGCACAAAGGTTTGATGGCCTGTGATATAATGTCTGAGTTTGTTTAAGGAATGCATGGAAACTAGGAGCTCCTTCTTAGTCACTGTATAGTTTAACTCTGCCTTTGACAAGTTTTTTCTTATAAAGTATATAGGATAAGGCAAATTTCCATCAATTTGTCCCAAGGCTGCTCCTATTGCTTTGTGCGAGGCATCTATGTGAATGTGGAAAGGTAGGGCCCAGTTTGGGCCTCTCAAAATTGGGGCAGTTATGAGTTTGCTCTTCAAGGTATCTAGTGCTTCTTGACAGTTTTCCGACCATATAACTCGAAATCTTTACCTAAAAGGCCAAACAACGGAGATGCTAGCTTGCTAAAATCTTTAAGGAATCTCCAGTAATACCCAGCTAAGCCTAGGAAAATTTTGACATCTCTCACCTTTTGAGGAGGTGGGACCCTTTGGATGACGACAATTTTATTGGGATCCACCTACAGTCCTTGTTGGGTTGTGTTATATTCTTTCCATGACTAACCTACGTAGTGAAAAGGGGGGTTAGAGGGGGGGAGGAGCCCCCCCTTCATTGCGTCGATTGCGCAACAGGGGGGTAGAAGCCCCCCTGTTCGGGGGTTTTGAGGGGGGTGGGTAGCCCCCCTCTATGGGGTCCGGGGCAGTGCCCCGGGAAAAAATTTCTTGGACCCTATATTAGGTTGGGCGAACCTACCTATGGTTTTCGGTCCATGGTTTTGGACACGATGGTTTTGGGTCCATGGTATTAGATGCTTTGGCATGTATAAATATGTATTGTAACATTGAAAGGAACATATTGAAAAATCAAGCTGGTAGTCCTGGTTTTGGGATCCAGTGGGAAATTTCTATGTATATGTGTTTTATGTGTTATGCTCTCGCATTTTTATTTTCCCTGTGATTTAGAATTCGTATGCAGGTAATTTTTGTACGGGGTTAAAACCTACATTTGGTATCAGAGCTGTTTTGGCTTCAAGGAGACGCCTTTGTTGCTGAGGGGTTTCGCTCGGGCCT
>APFE030870559.1:22517-99542 GCA_000404065.3 Pinus taeda | reverse complement strand
CCCCCCCCCCCGCAAGATCCAAATCACCATCCCATATTTGTGTGACATGTTGTGTGCAATGTCCACTATCCTCATTGGCCCCAACATGACCCCAATATTATTCATGGCTTGTTCCTAAGCCACTTTGGTATGGTTGCGCACCAATGGAATGAAGGACCTCAACATTTTTTTCTAAAAAATTGTCAAACATTTGTTTTATTATATGGACAATTGTGCTTGTTGCCTCTACTAATTTGATAGTATTTGTTGTAGTCTCCACAAGAATAGGAGAATTTTTTAATAAGGGTTCATTCTTAGCAAGATCATATGTCAGATGCATGGCTTTTTCCTACAACTGCATCACTTTTTGAGCTTGTTGCTGCTACTTTGCTCTCCATTGGTTAATTTTTCTCCCCAATGTTGCACTTTCCATCATTGCAGCTTTGTGTCTTGACATAGGTAGAGATATCCAATTGTTGTGTATCGTGTCATTTTGTTTCTCTATAGTTTGAATTCGAGTACCAATGTCTTTAATCTCAGCACTATCTTGTAATTTATTCCAAAAGTATATGCCAACCTCGTATAATTTTGTGCACTCATACTCAAGTTCTTGTGCACTCTCAAAAGATTCAAAGGATACATGTACCCTTTCTCTTCTTTCCACTTATACTATCAAAGTAGTGGGATTATCTATAGTTATAGCTCTCCTAAATTTACTTTTAAGTTGTGAATGACCTCTTCAATTTTTGATAATTTCTCATTGCATCAATTTTCATTAGGACACCCAATATTTTATTGTATACTTCTTCAATAACTTGCCAAAATGTCCCTTCTCTTTATTTAGCTTTCTATCATTCTTCTTCCAACTATGTGTGTGCTTCTTACAAAGCCTCATGGTCACTAATGAGATGGACCGGGTTTATCGAGGTTGCTTGGGCCTTGAACTATACTTCTTTGGAAATAGATTGTTGTAATGAATATAAAACGTGCACTGGTAACTAGGAGATAATAAAATCTACCTAAGGAATTTCCTAAGATCTATTTTACACATCAATGTCTGGAAAGTGTACTATGATTAGGGGAATGACCAATGTGTGATGCACCAAAGTTGAGGATGGTACGATAGTTATAGAGGGATATCTGGTGCAGGAGTTGCATTGGTTTCTTCTATCGCATTCGTTGACTATGTTGCATTGGATGCAAGAGTATCTACATTAGATGCCTTAATCATTATATGCAATTGCTCCAAATGTTGTTGTACTCGGTCCTGTGATTCCTTATGCTCTTATGTTTCTTTTTCAATATTCATGACAAGAGGGATGGTTCCCTACTCTATCACCTTTTTAATGTGTTCAACCAATTTGTTTAAGTCCTCCTCAAATAGAGAAGGTGTTTATAGGCCCGTTGTCTTGCTCACCCTTTGCTTCTTTCTTTCACCCTTTTTTGACCCTACATTGGTCTTTCCTCACCTCCTGGTGTAAATTCCTCTTACTCGAGATCACGTTATGGTATGTTGGGACACTCTTCTTTAAGTTCCTATGGCAGAGGTTCTATACGTTCCTCCTATTGTGGGGAAGTTTCCCCTCCCTATTTTGGATCTTGGTGTTTTTCCTCTACAGCTATTTATACTTTTGGTTGCTCATTAGTGGATTCCATACATGACATTCTTCTGGTTAGTTCTTCACTACTTGCAACATTGCATGCTCATTGAGCTTGTATCTACACTTCAACCATTGTTTGTTAGGGTCTGTGCATGCCTGCATATACATGTGGTGGGGGGTGGCATGGAAATTCACTATTGCCTTATAGGATTCAATGACCTATACCAGAATATGTGGTACCTTCATAATAGCATGATTGATGAATTATTTCCAGATATAAAATTTTATATTTGTATTCATATTGTTCTTCTTATCATAAGTATACTAAAGTGATTTGAATATAGGTGCAAAAATTTCCAGCTTGTCTAGTGGGGGAAAGTTAGTATATTGAGGAATTTGCCTTTTTTCAAATTAATAAGGATCGACAACCACACGTAGTGGAATTCTGCATTCCTTTTTTGCGCCTCCAAGTAGTCTTGCATAAATTGATTAAGAAGGAAGGTTTCCTGTTTCATTTTCACAAATTTGAAACAGTTTTTGTGGCATCCACCACTCAGCAGGGGCATTGATCCTTCTGAAATTTCCTGATAAATTTGCAGGCCATCATTTGCACAGTGAACTACATTTGATCATCACTTGTAGTGGAGATTAAGATCCCATGTTTTTCACAAACTATGTCATATTACTTTTTCACCTCCATAGCAACAATATTTTCATTCTTTTTGTTGGAGACAGATTTTAGATCCTCTCCTGCCATAGACAACTTGGGAATCCTCAATATGATCTATGAATCAATATCTATGGTTTCATCAAGCCACATGAACTCGTTGTGTACATAACTCAAGATAAATTTAAAACAAACTTTTACTTCATTACTATGACCAAAATGGGGGATATCCACCAGATTCAAGATACCTTATTTTTCTAGCCTCGTGGCCCATTGTCGTGGTTTGTAAACCTGTGGATGTCATGGTTGTGATGTGATAGTCATGTACTTTCCCTCAAAAATTTGGGGAAAATTGTTCTGGTTTGTGACATCATGTTCATTTTATTTTAGTTTATCGACCATGTCGAGCATGTCGCCTACCTTGACAACCCTTGGTGGATTCAACGTTGTTAATAGTTCATGATTCGACACTTTAGGTAAGTGAGTTTTTGGTTTTACAATTGGCTATGGATGTGGCACACAACCAACACCCTTTGTCCTTTATTTATTTGGAATTAACGATGAGGTTATGACATACATATTTAATAGTTGAAAAATTCCTCTACAATGACACTATGATCTCTAAACTTCTTTATTTTGATCTTAAGTTGTTGGTTATACTCTTGCGATTATAAGGTAATTAAAATTAAAATTGAGGAAATACTAGTGACTTACATGCCTTACATGCCTTCTTAGCTACAATAAATTTTGGTGATTGTGACCTTATCTTGTAATAACTTCACTAATGTTCATATGATATGTATTTTGACTAGGTGAGAACTTTGTTCTATGTTTATTTTCCACACTAGAAGTCATGTCAACAACCTTTCTGACATAGTCTTCGATATGGAACAATTTTTTCCTTAAATAAATTTAATACCTTTTACAATAAATTTATGTGGTGTCCACTCCATTCGAAGCCTTTTTCTACACTTTTATATTTCTCGTTGTTTTCACTGAATGCCAACTGTAGCCCACTATTCAGTTCATCTTTGGTACTGCACACATCATTCAACGTCTTGTTCGCCTTATTTTGTGATATTCTTGGTGTGTAGTGTGCTAATACTTAACTCCAATGGGAAATTTCTACTCTACCAATTATGTAGTGCCGTTTCCCGTGATCATGACATCCTCTAGGATCTCACCTTGACAACTCCTACTTACAAACATAAACAAGGTTACAAGAGTAAAGTTTTTTTTTTGGTTTTTATGTTTTGTTTTGTTTTTGTTTTTGTTTTTTGTTTTTTTTCTACAAAAATATCAACTTTGGAAAGTGCGGCGACTGTCTCTATACAACTTTAGCTGGCTTCCATTGACAAGTTCATCAATGGGCTCCCCATTCAATTTCTCCAATTGGAAAACCCCTGCATCTGTGACATGCTTCCAAACTAATGTATCTAAAATTTTTCAAGGTAATTTAGAAATTTGCTTCATACATAAACACGAGATAACCACTTTGGAATTGCTTCTACTTAATGTGATAGTCGTGCCATGCCTTTTCCCTAACCTTCTACATATTTTTATGGAACCTTGCCATGAATCTATCCTCTTCCATTTGTAGTAACACTATTAGTCTTCGATTTACTACATTGGAATCTGTCAATCGTATTGTGGTAGAAATGTAGAGACTATTGACTATAAATTCCAAGGGCATTACCGCTTCTTGCCCATCTACCAAGTAGAGAGGTGTTTGCTTCTTTGACATAGTCGGATAGGCCCATAGTACAGTGGAAATCCTTAAGTTTTAGCCCAAAGGTCACACTGAGAGTGGGGATGAATCAATGTGAGGTCAATTTTACAATTTCACAACCCTTCTTAATCATACATCCATAAATCTATGAACCATAAAAATTATATCATCAATTACAATAATTCATAATATTTTCAGTAACATATCAAGAAGTTATCAACAACATAAGAAGCCATCACATCACAAAAAGACACAATATTTTAGGTGGAAACCCATATGGGAGAAAACCACCAGTCTTGTTCTTATTTAACTTCAACTCATTACATCAATTTGTAGCCTCTAACTTGCTCAAGGAAACTACCCCCGAAAAATGCAAGCGACCACTTGCGGTAGGATACAACCCAATTGACATGACAATCCTGAAATATGAAAGAAAATTCTCAATGTAGGCGAAAACCTGATTGAGGCTCCAACCTCGAGAATAAGTAGGCTCCAACCTGATTGAGGTTCCAAACTCAGTGGAAGCATCCACCTCCTTCTTCAACTTCTCTTTAGACCTCTATTTTATCTCATTTTGAAACTATATCCATTGTCATCATATATCATTGATTTATAAGGAATATCATAATATGCAATCCGTAGTCATTATCACAACCTATATCATCATCTCACCCTACATAAACTATCAGTGCCACCATCATTGTCACTACAACCTACAAACACTGTCATTGCAATTTGCAAATATTTTCGTTTCCATAATCACTATCACTACAAACACAGCCTACAACCATTATACTACCAACAAATTCATATCAATCATGGTTGTTGGTTGTCAAGTTGTTTCCCATACTTTTCTTCATCCAGTTGATTATTCTGATCACTTAAACCCTTTGTTGGATCTTGTTTTCATCGTGTATCAAAGATAATTGAAACACGCCCATAGACCCTCAAAACACACACAAGAGAGTCTAGTCATAAAAAATAAATCAAAAGTGCATCATATCCATTTGGTTGAATTCATATCTAATCCCTGGTCACCTAGCTTTTTTTGGAATCAAATTTGGACCAATATTGACCCCATAAATCCAAAATAACCATATTAAACTTTATATTAACTTAAATGTTTCACACGAAGCCCTTTTCTAGGAGCCTTTCAACGATTCATTGGATTCCAATGCTGACTAGCAATAATTTTTAAACAAGTGAAAAAATGATAGTAAATATAGTAATAATAATAATAACAATAATAATTTAACCTATCAATTGGAGGAGATTGAACCCACGACCTAGGATTTACAATCCTCATCACTTACTATCTTTGTTATAAGGTGTGGCTTGTTAAGCCATCCACCTGCTTTCCTTTTACTTTAATCATTATAGCTCCAATGGAGGGAAGGATGTGGACTACCCTCGTGGATTATACTCGTGTCAATCTGACATGTCTGCAATCATATTCCATTAACTCTTGTAAACAAACCACTACCATGGCCATGCAACTTCAACAGAACATATCATATGGCTAGCTCTATCCAAACCAGATCACCATAATACTTTCGCTAACTATAGCATTAGACTAGGCCACTACCAAAGGGTTTTAAACACAGGCACTAGTTACGCCACAATAATGAGTTTTTTTTCAATATTGGAACTAGACATGACAACCAAAATGAGATAACCATAATTTTTCCAAGAAACCAAAATGATAAGCCTTATAGTGAATAAACACTTCGTAGCAAAAAAAAATGTTTGAAACTAAAACCACTACAAATCCTTCACACCTCAAAACTATTTGAATCTTATCCATAGACTTGGTTGGATATCTGAACTTGTTGTTCAAATTATTTTATTTGGAGTTGAGTGTGGTTCACATATATATACATTTAGTTGGTGGTATCGAGCCTTATAGGGCCGATCTTAAGTGCATTTCAAACATGTCTTTGTAACTAATTGAACAACGGATTGCGACCCAAGTCTTTTTAAAGTTTGTGACATGGATCCATGTCACCATCCCATATGACCAAGGTCAATAAATATTTAGAATTCCATGACCATGCAATCGGGACCCAAGGGTACTGGTTATTTCCCTGATTATATCATCATGACATCATCAAGCCACATGGTAACTGATGAAGGGTGCCACATATCACTTGTTTTAGACTTTTCACCAACTAAAGTGTGTCAAATATCCATGTTATGTGGCAACCTCAAGTGGCACCACATAATCACGTTGATTTCAACTAGCTTAGGTGTTATGCTCACTATGAGAGAGTGACACATGTCATTTAATTATAGGTCCTCATCATCATCAAATAGAATACTGCCATGTGTCATCATTTGGTTGGTCTAATGGAACTAATTAAACATCATGCATCTTCACATTCATATGGCCATTGACTTGTTAGGAGTGTCATTGGTTGACTCGAGACATGCACATTGTTTAATGATGTTAACAAGTATGCAAATTAGTGCATTCATGGCCATTTAATTCTATATTCAATGGTGCATTCACCTTGAAATTTCCCACTGTTTAACACATTAAATTTTTGGGTTTTGGCTTTAAAGTTTATTCTCCCAATTAATACTGAACCTTCAATTGGTCATAACTTCTCATTTGGGAGGATTTTTTCTCAGCAAGATATATCGCTGGAATGCATCGACAATCTTTATACAACAATGTTGTCTGTAGGATCTTTTGAGAATCATCAGTTTATTAAAAACTCAAATAAATTCAAGCACCCATATCTTCATGGGATGAGACCTTGTGAAAGATCCAATTTTCATATCACTTTATAAATAGTTTTTTTGTTTCTTGGGTCATTAACTATTGTTTCCATCTCATCCATCCCCTTTGAAATAAATGACAACTTGTTGTCATCAATGAAAGCACTAAGTGCAACAACCTCTCCCTTTATCATTAACGACAACACCGTCAGACATTGATGGTAATTTGATGTCAAACAATTCAAAAAACATTCCTATGTAATTTTTATTTACAAGTACAACATATGGAATCTCTCTCTATTCAAATTCATTCCTCTGTCAATGTGAATGTTTGCATTAATTTCTACTACAATCTCTCCCCCTTTGAAAAGAATGGCAAAGAGTCATGAATATATGTTGAAAACTACCATGTTAATGATCTTGCATGAGTACCTATTCCTGGATTATCATGTGGACCTGACTGAACCATGCTTCCTTCCTGCTAACATATTGTCTCCCCGTGAGACCATGCTTCCACTGCCTATTCCTATACCATGCTTTTATTGTTTCTTGTTGTTGTACTCCCCTTGAGACCATGCTTTTATTGTTGTTGTATTCCCCTTGAGACCATACATTCATTGTTGTTAATATTGTACCTATACTCCCCTTGAGATCGTGCTTGTTTCTTCATCTATAGGTACCTACCAGAGTATTGCTTTTTCAAATTTTGAAGAAACCATTTGTAATTCTTGTAAGGATAATGAGGTAGCTCTTCCAGTGAGGAAGATACCACTCCCATCTTTTTTCGTAGATATCCAAAAGTTTCCCTTGGTAGTAATTTGGTATAGATATCACAATTTTTTCCTTAGTTGGAATGTATTCCAATTTATCTAAATTATCCACAACTTATCTCTCAAGAAATGATGCTTAATTGGAATATGCTTATATTTTGAGTGCAAGAATGGATTTTTTGAAATATCAATTACATTAGTGTTATCACACATGACAGCTATAGGATGACCATTATGTTCTTGAATATATTTCATACGATGCTTCATCCATATCACTTGAGTACAACATGTAGTTTGTTATGCAACCAGCTCACAAAATAGAAGAAAAGATAAATCAACAACTTCAAAATCTGCCTCTTCAAGGGGGGAACCTCCTTTACATTAAACAAATGAACAATTCTTGGATGATACAAATGAAAATACCTCATTTCTATATATAGGAGTCTAAGGGGTCCCAATGCAATCATAGCCTACAAAAAAATATTATTTTAGGGGCACAACAATAACAATAGTGGGCTTCTATGGGGCACAATAATAACAACATGGGGACTATATGGGCATAATAATACAATAAGGGGGTTTCACTAATAACAATAAAGGTTTACACTAGTAGTATAGGGACCTAACATGCCCCTCTCCTTCAAAACATGTTGTCCTCAACAATTGAGTAGTTCTGGATGCTTCTGTATAAAATTCTCATCCTCCCATGTGGAACCTTAAGCAGGTAAGTTCTTCCACTTGATGAGATACCCTGAAATTAATCAATTTTGTAGTTGTCGATTTCTTGTTTATGTGACTTCTTCAGGTTCCAAAATGATTTTTCCATCCTCTTCAAGTTCTAGCAATATTGTTTGAACTGGGATCTTCTCACCTATAACCTTATTTAAGCATGAAACATGGAAAACTAGGTGCAATCGGGAAGATGCAAGAAGCTCCAATTTGTATGCCATAGTACCAATCTTTTGTAACACTTTGTACAGAACATAATACTTTGGTGATAATTTACTATCCTTCTTAGCTTACTTGAGGGACATTTGTTTGTATGGTTGTAGTCGTAGAAATACCAAGTCACCTACATCAAAATTTATTTCGCTGCGATGTTGATCTGCTTGTTGTTTCATTCTATTCTGCGCCGAAGTGAGGTTATCCTTTAAGAGTTTGAGAACTTTTTGTTGATGCTTGATGTGATCTTCCACGACTTGAACCTTAGAATTTTATTTTGAATATGGTGTGATGGGCTTTGGATGGTATCCATAAGTGCCATAAATGGGGTCATTTTTGCTGTAGTATGGAAGCAAGTGTTATACCACCATTCAACCAGAGGCAACCACTTGACCCATTGTGTCTGTTTATCAGATACAAAGCAACGAAGATATTCTTCCAAACATTTTTTCACTATCTCAGTTTTCCCATCAAATTGAGGGTGATAAGATGAGCTATGAGCTAACTGAGTACCTGGAGAAGAAAATAATTCTGTCCAAAAATTTCCAGTGAAAATGGGATCTCTGTCGCTTACAATAATCTTTGGGTTTCCATGTAGCTTTTGAATTGTTTCCATAAATGCAGTAGCGACTGTATTAGCTTTAAATGGATGAAATAATGCACAAAAGTGTGCATACTTGGTAAGTCTATCAACTACCACCATGATGACACTCTTTCCTTTAGACTTGGGTAAACCTGTGATAAAATCCATTGAGACCTCCTCCCAACATTGACTTTAAATGGATAAAGGTTGTAGTAGACCTAGGGTCTTAATTGTCTCAACTTTATTTTTTTGCCAAACCAAACATTCTGCCACAAAAATTTGAATATTAGATTTAACGCCATCCAAAAATAATTCTTTCTTAACCCTATGGCAATTTTTTAAAAATCCTAAGTGCCCTCCTAAGGGAGAGGTGTGCAATTCTAGAAGAATATTTTGTTTGAGTTGGGAATTCTTATAGAGGCATAAGTGATCTTTGTACCATATTGAATCATTTTTCTAGCTAAATGTATCAGATGTACTAGGATCTTACTGTAACTTTTGAATGAGTGCCCACACTTCTTTGTCATTCTTCCATTCATCCCTTGCCTCATTTAGCCAATCTGGTTGGATAATAGAAATGGCACAAAATAATGTTTCCACATCCTCATCCTTTTTTGAGTGTGCATCTGCAACAACATTTTGCTTCCCTTTTATGTAGATGATTTCAAAGTCATAACCCAACATCTTTGTGACCCATTTTTGTTGTTCTTTTGAAGATAATATTTGTTCTAAAAAGTATGTAAGACTATCATGTTAAGGTTTTACCTTGAAGTGTCTTCCTATTAGGTAAGGTCACCATTTATTAAGTGCATGTAGTATTGCCAACATTTCCTTCTCATAAACAGTTTTGTGTAAATACTTTCCTTTGATTAAATGACTTTCAAAAGTAATGGGTCTTTCTTCTTGCATTAAGACAACACCAATTCCATTTCTTGGGGCATCACTTTCGACAATAAAGGTTTTTGTGAAGTTTTGTGTAGCTAAGACCTGTGCTTGGCACATTGCCTCTTTAAGATCTTCAATGGCCTTCGCTGCTTCTGGAGTCCAAGAAAATGCATCTTTCTTTAGTAATATTGTTAGAGGTGTTGTTATCAGCCAAGTTTGTCTTCTTTTCCATTCTTACCATACATTTCAAATGGGTCCTTCCCTAATTTATCAATTCTCCCATAATTCTTAACAAACTTGTGATAATACCCTGTCAACTGAGAAATCCTCACAGATGCTTTATGGATGCGGGAATTTTCCATTCCTTAATGGATTTAATTTTCCTAGGGTCTACCTTAACACCTTCATGAGATACAATATCACCCAAATATTCCACCTCTTGTACTCAAAAGAAACATTTGGATCTTTTTTCATATAATTGTTTCTCCTCCAATAGTTTGAGCAACCTATCAACATGTTGAACATAATCCTTCCAAGACTTGTTGTAGATTAGTATATCATCAAAAAATACTAACACAAATTTTCTAAGGAAGGGTTTGAAAATGGAGTTCATCAAACCTTGAAATGTATAAGGTGCATTGGTAAGGCAAAAAGGCATGACCAAAAATTCATCATGACCCTCATGAGTTCTAAATGATGTTTTTGGAATGTCTTCAGTCTTCATTATGATTTGATAATATCATGAACGAGGATCCAACTTGGTGAAGTAAATTGCTCCACGTAATTCATCCAATAATTCATCAGTGAAAGGAATGGAAATTTATCTTTAATAGTAAGCTTGTTGATCTCCCTATAATCCGGACTTATGTGCCATGATCCATCCTTCTTGTTTACCAATACCACTGGAGCAGAGAAAGAACTTTGACTAGGTTGAATTCTACCAACCTCTCACATTTTTGCAACCATATGTTCAATTTCACTCTTTTGAGAATATTGATATCTGTAAGGCCTAATGTTTGGGCGAAAACTTCCTGGAATCAAATGAGTAGCATGATCATGACCACAAATAGGTGGGAGGCCTTTGGGAGTCTCAAATACATTGGAATGATTGTCCAAAACTTTTTGGAGATCTAGAGAAATAGATGATTTCTATGTGGGAACCTCTAGTGAACATAATTGTGCAATTACGCCCCGTTGTTCTTTCTTTAGATATTCTTCATGCTGTTAGAAGATGATTATCTTTCCTAGTTTCCCTGTGATACCCCTTAATTCAACTTCCTTTCCTTCCCAAAAAAATTCAAGAAAAGCTCTTAAAATTAAAAGCTATCGTACCCAAAGATTGTAGACATTGGACTCCTAGTACAACATCAACACAACCCATTGGAATGGAAAGCATTTAAAATTCATTACATATCCTCCATGGATAGCTTGATAATTTCCAGAGAAATTTAATGTTCCTCCATTTGCAACCATCACTTGACGCTCTATGGTGCTGGATACAGGAAGCAATTCAATTCCTTGGCTATCTTACAATGAATAAAATTATGGGTACTACCCAAATCAATCAACACTATTACCTTTTTCTTCTTTGAATATGTCCTTAATATATCGTGAGAGTTTGAGGAGTGGTAATTCATTCCAATGCATTAAAAGATATTGGTTCGATTCATTTCTTCTTTCTCTAGGGTTGGTTCCTAGTGTATATCCTCTTCTTTTGACGTTTCCTAATACTTTTCTTCCTCCTCTTCACAATCTATGTAAAATAATTTCTTCTCAACACACTTATGACCTTTAGTGTATTTTCTATCACAACCGTAACAAAGCCCTATTGCTCTTTTTTCTTCCAATTTTTGTGGTGTCAACCTTGTATTTTGTGGAAGGCTAGGGGAAGCATCACTTCCATCTTTATAGTAGTGAGTGGTAAGGCTTCCTTGTTGCCATAATTTTTCTTTCACTTTTTCTTGCCAACCTAAATGCTTTCTCCAATGGATCAGGTTCCCAAAGGCGAACCTCATGTTGGATGTTATCCTTTAAATTCCCTATGAAGACATCAATTCTATGCTCCTCTGGAATATTTTTTATCCTTATATTCAATTTTTTGGAATTCCTCAATGTGCTCCACCATTGAACCCTTTTGTTTGAGATTTAGCAATTGGCTAAAGAAGGTGTTGCTTTTTGTATCCTCATAATTGCTATCATTTCCTCCATAAAAATTGATTAAGTGAGTTTTTTTTTACGAGAGAAAATCCATCGATACCATACAAACTGATTGGGTTCTAAATATAAAGTTGCAATGCATACATTTTGTGTGTTTTTCACATTATGGATATCGAAATATTTCTCCATCTGTAGTATCCATGTTCCAGGATCATTGCCATCAAACTTCCTCATATTGACCTTTGGAACATGATGGGTCTTAAATCCAACATTAGATTCTATGGAATCATGGTTAATGTTTCTTTTGTTCTCATCATGAGTTTCCTCTACTAACTTTTCACCATTAGGAATCATTTATTGAAGCAACTTTGCCAAAACTCCTTTCAAATCTTCCATTTGTTTCTTCAAATCTTCAATATTTACTTCTAAACCATACATATTAGATTCCATGCCATTCATCTTAGCTTCCACACCTTTCTTTAAACCATCCATCTTAGTTAGTGTTACTTTTGTTGAGAGTGAAATTTGTTGCACTTGGTCTCATAATTTTGATATATCATGTTGCATTTCTTCCTCTTCTTCGTGAGTTATGGTAGAATTTATATGTTGCTTACTAGGTGTTTCCATTTTCTTTCTTTAGGGAATCAATTAATGAGAATTATGCTTCACTATTCCCTTTGAATTACTTCAAACTATTTTTTCAAACCAAACTTATTCAAAATTTTAAAAAGACAACACACCCTTTTTCGCTTTGTAGGAGCTCTGTATTGAATCTATTGTATCTTTGTAATTGAGGAGCTCCAAGTTTTGAAATATCCTCATGTGGTATCTCTCTGAGTCCTCTTTCCAACCCCACAAGTTTGATCAAAATTTGATTCTCCAAGAAAGATTTATTCCAAAGATCCCACGATGGCCTGACTATAGACTTGTTCAGTAGAGCGAACTTGTACGAAATTCCACGAGTCACTATTTCGACCTTCGAACCTAGAAACGATACATAGAAAACTATAGTCAGTTCTCTTTATATAACTCTTTAGAAATTTCAATCTGATGCTCAGAGAGAAAGTTATGGGGATTTTCCACAGGTCACCAGTTTGAGTTATAATGCGGGAGCTTCCAAAAACCCTAACTTCCTTGCATCATATCTTCGACAATATAGTGAGAAAAGATATGAAATTTAGACTCGAGGTTCATCAAGATTTTGGCTCAAATGATTTTTAATTTCATATTCGGAAACTTCATAGAAAAATGTTATAGCGAAAATTCCACGATGTCTTGTTTGAAGCAAAGAAACCCTAGAATCCAAAGCTCTGATACCAAATGTTATGCAACCAGCTCACATAATAAAAGAAAAATAAATCAACGACTTCAAAATTCACCTATTCAAGGTGGAAACCTCCTTTACATTACACAAATGAACAATTCTTGGATGATACAAATGACAAGACCTCGTTTCTATATATAGGAGTCTAAGGGGTCCCAATACAATCAGAGCCTACATAACAATAATATTGTAGGGGCACAACAATAACAATAATAACAATAGTAGGCTTCTATGGGGCACAATAATACAATAAGGGGGTTTCACTAATAACTGTAAGGGTTTACACTAGTAGTATAGGGACCTAACACAATTGTGGCAATGTACTTTGCTTCTGTAGTGGAGTGAGAGATAGAAGATTGTTTCTTGATATGCCATGAAACCAAAATTTTTCCAAGAAAAAGTGCTCCTCCATTGGTGCTTTTTCTATCATCCACACTTTTGCCCCAATCTGCATCAATGTAAGATTTAATAGTAATATCATTTTCCCGTGGATACCATAAGCCATAATTTGTAGTACTTTGAAGATATTTGAATATTCTTTTAATTACATTTACATGAGATTACTTATGGGATGATCGAAATATTCCTACCATTCCCACAACATGCATAGTATTTGGTCTTAATGTTGTCAAATAGTGAAGACCTTTGATCATTGATATTTACATGGTTTGATCTACTTCCAGAGATTCATCACCTTTGCTTAGTTTACAACTTATAACCATAAGGTTGCTTACTAGGGCACATGTTTCCATTCCAAAATTATTCAATATTTCTTTAAGATATTTGGTTTGAGATATGAACGTGTCTAACTTTGATTGAGTGACTTTAAGGCCAAGAAAGAAGGATAATTCACCTAGCATGGACATCTCAAATTCCTTCTTCATGTTGCTCGCAAATTTCTTGCTCATGGAATCATCATTACTACCAAAGATAATATCATCTACATAGACCACAATGATTAGCATGTTACCTTCTTCATTCTTGATGCAGACATTTTTATCAACCGAGCCTCTGTTGAATCCGTTTTGATGAAGATAGGCATATAACCTAGCATACCATTCCCTGAGAGCCTACTTCAAAGCAAGCAATGCCTTCTTTAGCTTAAATACAAAATATATGTCTTATGTTAATTTAAATCCTTCTGGTTGTTCGACATAGACCTCTTCCTTGAGTTCAAAATTTAGGAATGTTGACTTTACATCCATTTAACATACTTTGAACCCTTTGGAACAAACAAAAGCCAAAACATTCTGATGACCTCTAAACGAGCTACATGAGCAAATGTTTAACCAAAATAAATGCCTTCCACTTATGCATAACCCTTATAGACAAGTCTTACTTTATTTCTCGCTACCTTCCCATGTTCATCAAGTTGGTTCCTATATATCCACTTGGTTCCAATTACATTTTTTTCCTTTGTTGTTGGGACATATTCCCAAGATTGATTCTTTTGAAAATATTCAATTCTTCATTCATGGCCTTGACTCAGTGCTCATCCTTGCTGGCTTGAGAAATTTTTTTGTTGTTCCATTAAAGAGAAGAGTGTTATGTTTTCTTTTGATAATGCATTTGTAATTTTCCTTCTAGTTTGAACATTTGAATCTCTTTTTTCCCAAAATCTGATCATTTGAATGATTTTTTTGTGGGTTATTTACTTGCATAGGCTCATTCTCTTCTCTCTAGAATTATTTAAATTCTTCATCTTATTGTTCCTCCAATGGGGATTCCTGAAAGATATCTAAGTTAGGTTGAGCCGAAGGAATAACTTCATTATATGGGAGTGATTCATGTACTTCTACATCAAAGCTTTCAATGTCCTCTCATGTTCTTTAGTTATAGAATCTGTAACGCTTGATTTTATAGGCATATCCTTGAATATTCTTTTCCATAGTTCATAAGGGGTTTTGAAACTTTAGTTCTGATTTGAGCCCTATTCAAAATATACACAATTGTATTGATTTCTTCTCCCCATAATCGGTCCGATATTGAACTTCAAAAGAAAGAGCCCTTGTAATCTCCTAAATTGTTCTATTCTTCCTTTCCACTACACCATTCTTATAAGGTGTTCTTGTATAGTGAAGTGTCTTCTATTTCCATGATGCTCGCACAGATTATTAAATTCAAGGAAGGTAAATTCTCCCCCTCTACATATCCTTAAGCATTGAATTTTCAATTCCATCTCATTTTCAACAAGATATTTGAAATTCTTAAATTTTTTAAATATTTATATTTTTGTTTAAGATCTAACCCATTTCATTCTTGTAAAATCATCAATAAATATCATAAAATATCTCTCACCTTTTAGTGTGTGTGACCTAGCTAGTATGCAGAGATATGTGTGAATAATTTTTAATGGATGGGATGTTGATTACTCTTTTGATTTGAAGGAAACTCTAGTTTAATTCCCAAGTTGACATGACTTTCACATTTCATCCTAAGCTTTTGAAATCCTAGGCAAATATCTGACAACTTGTTTTCAAGTAATATTTTCCAGGTTGTCAGAATATATATGTCCCAACCTTTAATGCCACAACCAAATTTCATCTAGTTTTCCAACACAACATTTTTTAGAGTTTGATCGATCTAGTATAGATACATCATTATACATTCTAGTAGTTCTTTCTACCAACTTACTAGTGTTTGCATTCCTAATTTCACATATTTTGAGTTGAATATTACGTCAAAACCTTGATCACACATTTGACTGATGCTTAACAAATTATATTTAAATCCTTTTACATACAATACATTATAAGCTTTGCTTATTCCATTGTCAATGTTGACCGTTCCTTTTCCAATAATATGACTAGATGCATTATTATCATAGTTTATTTTACCTTTATCTATTGCTTTCATGCTGATGAATTTGCTCTTATCTCCTGTCATGTGTCTTTACAAACCACTATCAACATACCAGTTGTTTTCATACTTCTAGGCATATAGAATGAGGCCACACTTTTTGTTCCTTCTTTTTCCATATTTTCAGAGAACTTCTTTTCCTATTTGGGTTTAGATTACAATCCTTCGTCTTGTGTCCAAAATTATGACATAGAAAGCATTCAATGTGACTTTGCAAACCATTTCTTTTGTAATCAGAGTTAGTGGCCTTATGAGAAAAGGCATAACATAAGAAACAATAACCATAAAAAAAAAAATTATGGTACTCGGATATTTGCATTTTTGTTGCTTATTTTGGTCTAAGCCTCTTCCCAAATTTCCTTGGCTGACTGCCTTTCTACATTTGCATCTTTCTTGAGATGGTCAATTACATTATCTTTATCCTCTAACTAATTTTTTGTTTCTCCTAGATTTTTCTTGACTTCATCAAGCTACTTTATAAAGATTTCATTCTTTCTCTTAACCTCCTATAGCTCAAATTCCAGAAGCACAACTGATGCTGCATCTAAGTCCATATTTCTTTGACCCATATTCTAGTAGTTAATTGTTCTTGAAGGTGACCTGCACTAATACCACTTGTTGGCCCAGAGGTCACACTGAGAGTGGGGTGAATCAATTTGAGGCCAATTTTACAATTTTACATTCTTTTATAAATCATACAACCATAAATCTATGAACCATAAGCATTATATCATCAATTACAACAATGCATCAAAATTTAAGTAACATATCAAGAACTTATAAACAACATAATAATCCATCACATCATAAAGAGACACAAGTTTTTTGGTGGAAACCCATTTCGACGAAAACCACCAGCCTTCTTCTTATTTATCTTTAGTTCATTACATTAATTTGTAGGCTTTGACTTACTAGAGGCAACTACCCCCAAGAAATGCAAGATGCCACTTGCGGTAGGCTACAACCTGATTGAGGCACCAACCTTGAAATATGAAAGTAGATACTCACTATAGGCTACAATCTGAATGAGTCTCCAACCTCGAGAATGAGTAGGCTCCAACCTACTCTAGGATATAATATGATTGAGACTCCAACCTTAGTGGAGGCAACCACCTCCTTCTTCAACTTCTTAGTGGAATTTTATTTCATCTCATTTTCAAGCTAGATCCACTATCATCATATATCACTAAGTTATAAGGAATATCATATTTTGAAATATGATCTCACCCTACACAAATTCTACAATCACTGTCACTGGTACCTACAAAGAATATCACTGCCAGAATCATTACATTGAAGCTTGTAAACATTTTCATTGCCACAATAACTGTGACTACAAAAAAACCTACAACCACTATATTTCCACAAAAGTAATATCAATCATTATTGTTGGTTTTCAAATTGATTTCCATACTCTGCTTCATCCAGTTCATTAATATGGTCACTCAAACCCTTTCTTGGATCTTGTTTTCATCATGTATCCAAGAAAATTGAAACATGCCCATATACCCTCAAAACATACAAAATGGATTATGGTCATCAAGCAAGAATCTAAAGTGCATTATATCTCTCTAGTTGAATTCATCTTTCAACCTTGATTGCCATCTTCTTTCATAATCGAATTTGGACCAATATTGATCACATAAATCTAAAATAAACATATAAAACTTTATATTAACTTAAATGTTCTACATAACGCCATTTTCCAAGTGCCTTTCAAGAGTCCATTGGATTTTGGCACCACCCACTCGTAGTTGTTAAAGAAATGACAAAATGGCAGTAAATATAATAATAATAATAATAATAATAATCATAACTATCAATCAAAGGAGATCAAATGCGTGACCTAGGATTTACAATCCTCGTCACTTACCAACTCCGCTATATGATGTGGCTTTTTAATCCATCCATTTGTGTTGCTTTTACTTTGAGTATTGTAGCTCTAATGGAGCCAAGGACATGGACCACCCTTGTGCTAATCTGATGTGTCACTAATAGTATTTCGTTAACTTCTGCTAGCAAGCCACTACCACGGCCATGCAACTTCAATAGATCGCGTCATATGGACAACTCTATCGAAACAAGATCATCATAATATTTTCGTCAATTGTTGCATTAGACTTAGCCATTATCAAAGAGTTTTTAATTTAGGCACAAGTTATGCCATAACAATGAGATTTGTTATCAACATTGAAACCAGACCAGACCACCAAAATGAGACAATGAGACTTCCACCAAGAAATGAAAATGATAAACCTTAAGGTGAAAAAATACTTTGTAGCAAAAAACTTCATTTGGAACCATAACCAATAAAAATACTTCACACCTCATAAATATTTGCATTATAACCACGTACTTGGTCAAATATTTGCACTTTCTATTCAAATGATTGCATTTGGACCTAAGTTTGGTTCACAAATTTATACATTTGGTTGGTGGTCTCAGGGGTTATGTGGCCACCCAAATTTCCAGCAAACCTTGTCTTCATAAATGGACAACCAATGGATTGTGATGCAAGTCATGTTAAAGTTTGTGCCATGGTTCCATGTCACCATGCCATATGACGGTTGATGAATATTCAAAATTCCATGGCCAGGCAATCATGCCCATAAAACCGGGACCAAAGGATCATTGTGTGTTTCCTTGATGATATCATCATGGAATCATCAAATCACATGGAAAATTGTGAGGGGTGCCACATGTCACCTTGTTTGAAAATTTGCACCAACCAAATGTGTACCAAACCACAATGTCGCGTGGTAACCTGTGGTGGTGCAACATCATCACACTAATGTCAGATGGCTAAGGTGTCATGCTAACTATACAAGACTACCACGTTATTCATCGATAGGTCCATCATCATCAAATAAGATACTACCACAAGTCATCATATGGTTGGTCCAATGGGACTAATTAAACATCATTTATCTTCACATTCATTCAGTTATTTACCTGTTAGGAGAGTCGTTGATTGACCTGAGACATGCACATTGTTTAACGATGTTAACAAGTGTGCAACTCCACAATCTTATGGCCATTGATTGCTCTATCTCCAATGGTGGATTCGCCTTGAAACTTGCCCCCTATTTAACACATTAAATTTTTGGTTATGTCCCTAAAGTTTATTCTCTCAATTAATACTAAAAGTTCAATTGGCCATCACTTCTCACCCAGAATGTGTTTTTTTGAGAAGGATGTACCATTGGAAAGGTATTGACAAGCTTTACACAACCATATTGTTTGTAGGATATTTTGAGCATAATAGCTTTATTAAAAAAATAAATAACTTCAAGCACCCATATCTTCATGTGATGAGACCTTGTGAAAGATCCAGTTGTAATATCACTTTATAAAGAGTCATGTTTCTTCTTCAGTCATCAATTGTTATCATTATCTCATACATCCCCTTTGACATCATTGACATCTTGTTTTCATCAATGACAATGCTAAGTGCAACATTAGGTCCTAGTATTCCTTGTTTACAATATATACCTTCATTAGTGCATTCTCCAGAATCTTGTTGAAGGCCTCAACTGTGCCATTCACTTGTGGATGGTACGGTGTGTTTTTTTATGGTGTACCTGGAACTATTCTATCAATACTACATTAGTATTAGAAATTGAGTCCCCTAGTCAATCATCAAGACTTTAGGACATCCAAAGTGGGTGCCAACATTCTCAAATAAAAATATTGACGTGGTCTTTGCACTACAATCTCTTATGGGTGTTTCTTCAGACCATTGGGTCAGATAATTTGTTATAGTTATAATATGTCATGCTCCACTTCTCTTCATTGGTCAATTTAGTGGTCCAAACAAATCTATGACCCACTTAATAAATGGTTGTAATGTTATTTGTGGTTGGAGTGTTTAGTTTTTCACAACACTTCAGAATCATGTTTGAGTCTAACATTACGATCACGAACACACTCAAATGCCAAAACACAAACACTTTGCACAACAGAAAACATATAACAACTCACATACATGAAAATTTTTAACCCAATTTTTTATATATTAAAAGTCATAATATAATAAACATAGGGCTCTCGTATGAGGTATCATGACCCTTACATACAACCTTGATTCAAGGAATGAATAATGGCTTGAGTGAACAACTATGACTACCAATATTTCCCTGAAAAATGTACACTTGACTTACTTGTTGAAGGAGTGCTCTACTTAGCCCTTTTAGTCCACATGCTTGAACACATTTGGCAGGTCCTTTTCCACCTCTTCTGTTGATTACTGCAACTTCTGCAATATCCAAATGCCCACATTTCCAACCACCCAATTTGTCATTATCAATCTTCTAGCTACTTCTAGAATGATTAAACATAGGCTCACTAATTTGTCCGATAGCAACCCTCTTGTTCCATAAGATGGCTCACTCTTAGATACTTCACCAAACTTGCCTCTAGCATAGACAAGGATGTTCCACTATCTTTGCTCTTAGGGTCTTCTATGTCATTTCTATAACAATGTCCTCTACTCCTCCAAAGGATCACGTACTTAGGGTATTTGCAATTTTCCCTCTGATCACTAAGATGCCTCCTTTCATTCACTAAATTAGGGCACAATATCAATCGACCCTCACATCACAAATTTGACCCTCCAAAGCTCCGAACTAGGGCACATCCAAGTTTGCTACAATATAGTGAATTATCTCACACAAAATCATTGTCAACTTGTAATGTTCCTAATTAGAAAAAACAGTGATATGCAAAGCAAACAATAAATACAACACGAGAAATTTTAAACACTCAGAGAACACCCATGTAAACTCCAGAAATGATAACCAACTAAGCCATTTTATTAAGAAATTGGAGCAATAGTACAATAGTGTGGAAGGAGTGCACCTAGGCTTGCCTCAAAGGAAATCATGACAAAACCCAAGTGATAAAATAACAAGCCCAGATGATAGAATCAACTGCTCCAATGATGCCCTATGTTGCCTCAGAAAATTACACTGTATGTTGGAAAGAAGCTAATTAAAACCCCACCTCTGGTGCTAAGAAAATTTTGCAGAATTAATCCTAGCCTCTTCTCATATAACCCACCAAAACCCAGAAAGGGTTTGGTATGGTTTTGACACCCGAAATTCGGCCCCAAATACCATGTCCTCCTCTAGCTACTCGGAGATACGGCCTGCCTACAACTCCTAGAGAAAGCCCTCCAAATCACTCCAATAAGGTTAATTTACACTCCCCTAAGGTTATCCTTATTTCTCCTATCAAACTCCAGCTCCACAACTCGTCCCACAAGCTCCCACGTGTTCCCAGTGAGAGGCTTCTGCACTAGGCCTGAACGTTGCAATTCGAGTTGCCTTCAAGAAGCAATATCCTGCTATGCTCCCAAACTCCTCCAAAAGGTTGATATCCCACTAAAGCTTCTATACCAAAATTCTCCCAATAATTGCTACCCGAAAGACCCTTGAAAGGACCCCAACATATTCCCTTCCTATGTCCTCTTGGTTCATAGAAAGTTGATTGATTTTTTTGTTTTTTTTGTTTCCTGCTAGGGGGAATAGGGGCGCGCACAGGCGACACCCACCCTCATGGCCCAATCTGTCGAGGGTGAGGGTCAATTCTTAGAATTGGCCCTCACCCTTGGTGGAATCGGCCGTGGGGAACAAAACGAAACAAATTCTAAAAAAGAAGAAAGACCAAAACATGCACATTGACCCCCATGACAAATTGGATGTTAGGTTCATAGCAAGTTGAAGGGATTTTTTTTTTGTTTCCTACTAGGGGGCGTGGGCACGCCCACCAGTGACACCCACCCCTGTGGTCCATCTCGCCAAGGGTGAGGGTTGATTTTGAGAATCAGCTCTCACCCTCGGAGGGCTGGGCCACGAAGATGGGTGTCGATGGCAGGCACGCTCGGCCATGGGTGTGCCCACTAGCAGCACAGTGGAGTGCAACACTCCGCCATGTGGTGGGCGAGCACACCCACGGTTAGGCGTGCCCATGGTCGAGTACGCTTGCCTACATGTCTGATTTCGAGAATCGGCCCTCACCCTTGGCGGGTTGGGCCACGAGGTGGGTGTCACTGGCAGGTGCGCCCATGACACTGCTTGTGGGCGATCATGCCCCCCCACGACATAATGGCCCCCAAGTAATCTAGGGGGCTGATTTCGAGAATAGGCTCCCTAGCCTACAAGGGGCCCGCTCTACCCCGGGCAGGCATGCACACAACCGGGAAGCCCACTATTAGGCCCACCATGCCCATTGCTGACATAGTGGCCTCCTGCCTACCAGGGGGCTATCGGGTAAGCCTCACTCATGCCAATTTTTAATTTCTAAAAGAAATCTAAATTTCATTAATAAAAAGTTAAATATTATTTTACTGGAATTTGTTTTTTGTCTGGTACTTTATGCGAAGATAACAACCCAACTAACACATAACTACTAGTAAACCTATGGGAGTTTAAGACCTTTACTCAGCAAAAGGGAAATTAACCTTCCAAATGCGATAATATTTTGTTGAATGTATTGTCAATAACAATGTAGTTGCTCCACAAAATTACTCTAGGTCTTTTAACAAACCTCGAAAAGCCTTGATGTAATGTGAGGAATAGTGATAATGAAATTTATGATATAGAGGAAATTATAGAATTGTTTTACCGCATTGTGAATGTGGTATTAATTTTTTATTATTATAAAAACTTAACACATAAATCGTGTTATGGTGATATAGTAATCTATTTTAAATGTGTTATAGAAGATATAATAAAATTATATATATATATATATTATAATATATATTCAATTCTCTAGTAAATGCTATATAGTTTAAGTAAAAAAATTAATTTAGCTAAAATATTGAGTTTACAATTTTAATTTAAAGATTTAGTTTAAAAGATTAATTTCATAAGAAAATTTTAGTTAAAATTTTTCAATAAATTGTAGAAGAAAATTTTGGAGGGAAATAAATGAAACAAAATTTTTGGAGAGAAAAATTTTGGCGAAAATTTTTAGAGAGAAACTTTGGAGGGAAATTTTCATTATTTAAGCTATATATTATCATTAGGAGAGAGTGCATTTGTATCATTAAACCTCTTATGTTTGAAAGACATGAACTTTTTTGATAGTGAAGTTTCACTTTGTGAAGCATCAACATCTTCGTCGTGTAATAACTCTATTCATATTGATGAATATAACGGTAATTCTTTCACTATGAATATAGAGTCAAATCTTCCACTAAGTCCTAATCCTAAGGACTATGAGAGCAATACTCATGAAGGTTAGGATGAAAAATTTCAAACAAATAAAGAGTCACGATCTCCACTTTGTCCTAATCCTATGGACTATGAGAGCAACAACAATGAAGAGCATGATGAAGAATTTCAAATAAAGAAAGAGTCGTGGTTTCCACTTAGCCCTAATCCTATGGACTATGGGAGCAGTAGTGGTGAAGAGCAGGATGAAGAATTTCAAATAAATAGAGAGTCATAGTTTCCACTTAGTTCTAATCTTATGGACTATGAGAGCAACAATGATGAAAGCCAGGATGAAGAATTTCCAATAAATTGAGAGTCACAGTTTCCACTTAGTCATAATCATATGGACTATGAGAGCAACAGTGATGAAGGCCAGGACGAAGAATTTTCAATAAATCAAAAGTCACAATTTCCACTTAGTTCTAATCCTATGGACTATGAGAGCAGCAGTGATAAAGGCTAGGATAAAGAATTTCCAATAAATCTAAAGTCACGGTTTCCACTTAATCCTAATCCTATGGACTATGATAGCAACAATGATGAAGGTCAAGATGAAGAATTTCCAATAAATCGAGAGTCACATTTTCCACTTAGTCATTATCCTAAGGATTATGAGAGAGGTAGTGGCGAAGGGCGGGATGACGAATTTCCTGTAAATAGAGAGTCACATTTTCCACCCAGACCTAATCCTAAAGACTATGAGAGTCGTAGTGATGAAGGGCAAGATGAAGCACTTAGTCTAAATCATAAGGATTATGAGAGAAGCAACGACGAAGGTCAAGATGAAGCATTTATTCCTAATCCTAAGGACTATGAGAGCAACAGTGACGAAGGGAAGGATGAAGAATTTCCAATAAGTAAAGAGTCACATTTTCCACGTAGTCCTAATCCTATGGACTATGAGAGAAGCACTGACAATGCGAATGATGAAGAATATCCAATAAACATCGAGTCAAATTTTCCATTTAGTCCTAATTCTAAGGACTATGAGGGTAGCACTGATGAAGGGCAAGATGAAGAATATTCTCCAAGTCAATATTTCAAAAGCACAGATGATCATAATGAGGATACTATTCCTCATAATGATGATGAAAATGCTGATACAGACGATGATTCAATGATGGAGATGTTGCCAACAAATATTGTATTGAGGAGTAGGAGTAGACCTTTCCGTATCAATCCATGATGTTCTAGTTATACAAGGGGTAGAGAAGAATATCTCACGAGAATAATTTCTATCAAATTATGCTCTCATTTCAAGTGAATTTTGTCAAAAGGATTGCTTGAAACATATGGATTTCAAGTTTGGATTGGAGAAAAGGAAGAGATATTTTTCAATGAATAAAAGCATGCAAAATTCATATTTAGTGGGTTGCATGCAATCTACATTGTCAGGTTATGTTTATCATATTGGGTCTTTATTTATCTGTAGAAAGACTTTCAAAATGTTTCATTCAATGGGTAATTTTGGTCTATCAAGAATCCAAGAAAATTTGGAAAAGGATCCCACATTTTATTCAGAAGTACGTCATAAACGATAGTTTGGGCCATTATCAAATACTACAATGTCATGGATGAAAGACTTCTTTTTCAAAGCTTGGAGAGTATATGCCAAATAGAGAGACAATACATATTCCAGATAATTTCTCAAGATGAGAAATATACAACTTATAAAAAGAATACACAGAAGGTGTTGAAGGAAATGGTCGATTTATTACATATCAATATTTTGTGAAGATATGGAAGAAAGAATTCAACAATGTTCGTATTCCTAAGAAGATAAGGATGGGGGTTTGCAGTACATGTTATTTTCTTAAATAAAAAAGTGATAAATGTGAAGGGACAATAGAAGGTAAGCATTCATAACATTAATGTTTTAATTTGTATAGTCATCAACTATGAAAACGTATTTATTAATAACTTTCTTTCATGTTGTGTAGATTCCATTGTCAAAGTGCTTCAAGAGAATCGCCAACAACAAAAAAGTGAAAGGAAAAAGTTGCGCAAGCATCAAAAGAACTATTATGATAATCCAAATAAATATTTTGGTTTGATAGTTGATGGTATGGACCAGAAGAAAACACTTCTACCACATTTTGTTCACACACCAAAAATTTACAGGAGGAAATTTTTATTCAGTATCACTTGGTCAGTTGTATGGTCTTCAATGGGAAAATGTTGCCAAGGGTATACTTCACAGCTCCAAATATTCATAATGATGCAAATATGACAATAACCATAATTCATGATGTGCTTTCTCATTGGTCTAATAATCTTCCTAAAGTTTTGTATCTACAATTGGACAACACTCGTCATGAAAACAAAAATCAAATTGTTTTTGGATATCTAAACATGCTTGTTGAATTGAGAAATTTTCAGCAGGTAAAGGTTGGTTTCCTTCTTGTTGGGCACACTCATGGCCATATTGATTAGATGTTCAGCTGTTTTTCAGTCACATTGAGAAGGAAGGATGTTGGGAGTTTGCCATCATTAATTGAAATTAAGAAATCATACATGCCAGAGCCTATTTTTGATGTGTTAGAAGAAACTGTTGACATGAGAAGGTTTATTATGGGATCGCATGGTGAGGAGAAATGCATTGAACAACTTAATGACATTAGCTTCCAATATCAATTTCGTATCAAAAAACTTGATGGGAAAACACTAATATGGGGCAAGAAGTATACAACTACTGCAAAATGGGTGTTGTCATAAGGTTTGGCATTTTAGAAGTTCATTCCAGATCATCCAATATTTGTGTCAAATATATTGTTATTACAATCAGGTGCTGAAGTTCATAAGGCAGGCATGAGTCATAGAGATATAAATTGTTTTGATTGCCTGGAAGAAATTAAAAAATGTATTCGATATACATATGAGTATTTTGATATTGTTGATTCAGTTTGGTGGGAGTCTTTTTTAAATAATCAACGTGATATTATGTGGCCACAAAATGTGTCAAATGAACATGAGGAAAGAAACATTGTTGAACAACAACAATACCAAAGTATTATTAATTCTTCACAGGTAGAGGAAAGAAGAATATACATTGGTTCCAGAAGATCTCATGCACAACGTGAAACCATGGAAGACCTTTATAGGGGTTTAGTACAGGATATTAAGGAGGGTTGCATGATCGCAATGCTAGTAGATGGAGATGCCAATGGCTATTCATTCTGGGTTGCTAAGGTTATAAAGGTCATTATAGAAAATGAAGATGTTGTAGGTGTTGAAATACATTGTTATGTTACAAATACACACCCATTCAATGGTGTGTACAAGCCAGAGATGGTAGTTGATAAAAAAATTGGCGGAAAGAGAAAAAGAAAGGGTACAAATATAAATTGTCGCCGCACAAACCTCTTAAGATTGGAGGATATTGACATACTTGTTTATGACTTCAATTTAACAAAGAGAGGAACTCTTGGCTTCAAGACAACACAGATTTTGAAGAGGTTGTTACCAGAAGAAACAATGATGAGATGGGAGTTTGTTGAAACCAGTCGTAGATACAGAATAATTTTGAAACCTTAAATTGTAGGCATGCATGTGGACTTAGATGGGGCACTAGTTGATGAAAGAGGAATATGGAACATCTTCACCTACATCTAGTTATTCATCTGAAGATGTGAATTCTGATGGTGTGCAAGAAAATATGTGTGATTTTGAATAATTGTCTAAGACAATTTATATAACTGATGTTTGCATTGTATCTTGAAATAAAAATTTTGATTTCCATGTGATGTTAAATGAAGTTATGAGTCATTTTTATGTTTGTTGGATTATATGTTTTAATTATGATGAGTTTTATAGTTTAGAATATCTACAATGCAACAATAACTTAGAGATATAATTTATGTTTCATTCAATCTACAAGTATTGTCATTTTGATTAATTTAATCATGTAATTTGTTCATAATGTCATGGTTTAAATGTATTGAAAATTTATAGTTTTTTAATTCTATGGTTGAAAATTTTCCATTTTTTTCTATCTTTAATGTTATGGTTGAAAACAATTAGAATTTTAACAATCTTTAGTGTCATGTTATTATATGTTTAACAACATTAATGAAAACTGATAGAATTTTAATGTGTTTCGGATCCCATTATTTTATCTTTATTGTCATTACGAAAAAATGTTGAAATTATACATGGGAAAGAAAAATGTTATTCTACCAAAAACATTATTGTGTTTTTTTCATTTATTTTGCACAAAAAAATTGGTTTTACTACCATTTTTTATGTTGAAAATTAACCCTAAAAAACATCATTCCAGAATACACACTTTTCATTTTTAGCACTTATTTTCATGTTTTTTAGGGGTTTTTTGGCTAGAGTTTCCGTTCTACTTTTATAGTTCTTGTTTCAAAGTTTACGTTGCTTAACGAATTTGGTTGACAAATTTGAAGGATGTAGCATAATTTCCATAACTCGAATTCAAAAATAAGAATTGGATGCTTCAACTAATGTTGCTTCTTGTCTAAGCCTAGTAGTTATATAACTAAAAGGTTTCCTATTGATGTGATTTACAAGACCTTTGTCCTTCATAATATTACAAACCTTGGACTCTTCAATATTATAAACATATTATTGATTTTATAACTTATGGGGATAGTTTTCAAGGAGATGTTATTGATGATGAGGAGCATGAAAAGAATTTGGACCCATGTTAGGAAGGAATGTGAATATTAAGTCAAACAAACTTCATAAGAACCTTTTAACTCTCAGAAAAACTTTTTAACTCTCAAGAAGTTGTGTTGTAAAAGATAGATTGACAAAGATTTCCAATGTTAAGAACAATAGTTTTTTCAATGAAATATGAAGTGATAAATCTTGGTATTGAAAAATATCCCAGAGGTGTGAGTTGGGATCTTGTTAGTCCCTGCCTGGGACTATTAGCGATCGATAGATCGTTGACCGCACATTAATTCATTTGTTGACCATGTTTTTTTTGGCGTTATCATCGTTTAACCAATATTTTAGAATGACAATTTTCGTCTATCAAAATTTTAACGAAGGTTTTTGGCTAGGCAAGAAAGGACCTCTTATTGCAGGCTTCGCTTATACCAATGCAAAAATGTGGTGACAAGTTATATTTTATCCAAAGTCTCTAAAATTGTGGTGACAAACATGAAACTTAAGCGCATGCAAAGTTTATTATATAGCTGCCACCTCTCACCTCTCAAGCAGCTGGCTACCACTGTCTACCACCGCCTGCCACCTCTCAGGTAGCTGGATACCACCGCCTCTCAATTTCTTTCCACCAAACACAATATGAAATTAGTCTTTACCATCTGCGAAGGAAGGTTTCTGGTGAGACTGTTTAGCCCGGGTCTTCTTTCTGGGGAGGTTTTCTCGTCCTATTTGTTTGTTCGTGGAGACAAGGTTTGCTCGTCCTGTTTGTGGATACAAGAGAGAAGCCCACTGAAGTAGCTGTGACGGGTAATATTTTCTACTTTTCTTGTAACCTGCACAGTATGATGGCGCAAAGTATATTGTCTATAATAGTATAATGGCGTAAATTATAGTATATAACCTGCATAGTATAATGCCATAAATTATATTATCTGTAAGTTGCGTAGTATAATGGCGTGAATTATGTAGTATAATGGTGTAAATTATGTTTTTTGTGAAAGGTTACATACGATGAATTAGCATTTCACTCCATTTAATCAATATAGTGAAGCCACCACTAAGTTTTTGCTCGTCGCTCGTCGGGCTTGAGGAAATAACTTATACTATGCTACTTAATGGTGAGTTGCGGCTTGGCCTCCCTTGATCCCAAAAGGAAATCTAAAGGAAATCTATCCAGACAGGAAATAAACTTATTCGTAGCACGAGTTATTTTTCAGTAAGTCTAATTTCTCTAGCTATTAAAGGAGGGTTTGGGCTTAGAGGAGAGCAACCTCAAGAATAGGGAAGGTTCAAGGTGGAGATGCTTATTGAGGGTAGCAAGCCCAATGATCGATGTTCAGCAAAAATAGAGTCACAGAACAGTTGAGGCAAACCAACCCCCCTCTGTTTGTTCCGAGAATAATATATTTCTCAACCCAGCCACTCTGTGGATCCCCAAACACCAAACCGAGTAAGGGTGTTATCAATCAAAAGGACATTTGAGGGTACGCCACGTATCACCCTATATGGACCTGTCGCTAGTGAATTTTTCACCAAAAGTTTTAGTTCCTCTGCATTTTCTTTGCCTACAAGCGAAACAATAGACACAAGGTGAGATCTAATTACAAAAATTTCAAGTCTATTTTACCCTTTTCATATGTTTTTAAAGTAAAAAACTCAAAAATCAATACAATCGATTTACAAGTAAAAAATGTTAGAAGTTAAATTATTATGACACAGACTTTGCTCGATCTACCATATACGCACTAATTTCACGACCTTTGCGAGGATTTTCCTCTAGCCATTTCTACAGCTGTTCCCGGGCAGATTGAAAGGCCCTCTCGTCGAAGTCGGGCAGAGCTTGAAGAAAGCTAAGACCGTGCACAATCTGCTCAGTATTGGTGTATTTAGAAATGGAAATTTAGTATTTTTCAAGAGGGCATCAAATCTAGTTTTCCAAACTCTATTTTCCATGGAGCATTCTTGAGCTGAGACCGCGCACAATCTGCTCAGTATTGGAGTATTTAGAAATGGAAAATTCAAGTTTTGCAAGAGGGCATCAAATCTGGCTTTCCAAACTCTATTTTCCGTGGAGCATTCTCGAGCTCTATCTCCTCGACAGTTTCCTATGCCCCTTGATATCCCAATCCCAAGTTCCTATGCCGTTGGATATCCTAATCCAAGTCCTGGTTGGTTCACGTAATGGCGAAACTAAGAAGACGGTAATTTGAAACTTTTTTACTCGAGTATACCGTATATCCCCACCACTTGTTGAAGTGATAGTGCCAGTTGACAACTCCATTGTATATGTGTCATCTTAAAAGAACCTGTAATTGCATGTCTAACGTATGGTGTTCACGGCTTTACGGAGCCATGGTATTCACGACTTTTTACCGAGAAATAGTTCTATCAATGTATTGTATAGAAGTTCAATTACAACAGAATAGTCAAATTACTTTGATTAAAAATATTAATTTAAATATCAAAATTACAATACAATAGATTAGTCCAATGTTACATTAATTTAAATATTAATCACTTTAATTAAATTGGATAGATTAGTCCAATATTACATTCATTAAAAACATTAATTTAAATATTATTTACTTCAATTAAATTGGAAGAACTATGTACTTACAGATGTAAGTATTTTAATCAAATTAGTAATACCTGCAGAAATTGATTCACTGTCTTCCAAACTCGGAAAATAATTTTAATCAAATCATGAATATCAGATAATTTTAATCAAATCATGAATACCTGGATTAAATTTAATATCGGAATCAAATCATGAATACCTGGATTAAATTTAATATCAGGATTAGATCTAATGTTGCAAAATCGATATTGATTGAGCCAATAAAACAAGAGAGATCGAATGCATGGCATAACCGGATGATCACTATGATAGTTTTTTATTTTAAACTAATATAAAATTAAAAAATTCGAAGGGCCAATTTTTTTTTAAACACAACTAATCAATATTCCAGAAAGCTACGATGTTTAACGCTGACACAAGGAATGCTCTGTTTCCTTAAACGAGCAGTAAAGGAGAGCGTTTGAATTGTTCCGACTTGCAATTCCTTTTGAGTCGTCGAAATAAACCGCAGATTTTGAATATCGCCCACTCATTGACTTCAGAGTGGGGAGGAGATGAGATGCAGCTAAATAAAACATAAATCCGTGGTCTGCATATCGTAAGTCTGGCGGACTAATGGACTCCAAAATGGAAGACCTCAAAATTGTGTTGATACTTTTATGTATTATGATAAGTGTATCAACGATCAGATTTCAGTTTGGAACGACGAAATGAGTCACATGTTATGCGATATTTTTATATATTATGATAAGTGTATCGACGAGATTTCAGATTGGAATGACGAAATGAGACACATTTTATGCTTGGTCGACAACTGATTCAAAATTAATTGTATATTTACAAGTCTTTAGGATTGATTAAAGATGGCACACACTTACAATGAAGTAAGGATTCGAAACCCGGCAGGGACTGCCGCTGCTCGTAGACCTTGTTATATATAATTTGAAAAGTGAGCTTGCATAAAACTTTTCAAGAAATACTAAGAAGCTTCTGTTGGGACATGTAGCAATTTAAAAAATATGGCTAGGTCATTCAACGTATCATTCCCTTCAAAAATGATGCCACACTTATCCACAAAAAAAAAAAAGATTCATCCAACATTAGAACCTTCGATACAAAAGAAATTGAAAAAATACCTTGATGATGGAATTATTTTTCATGTATGGTATTCTTCATGGGTAGCCAATTTGTTCCCAATACAAAAGAAAAATGAAGATATTTGTCTTTGTATAGCTCCTAGAAACTTGAATAGATTATTTGGAAAGGATAACTACCCTATACAATGGGATGAATTTTGTGGTTAGTAATAACTTGAGAGAAGACATTTTTGTTGGATTTTTTTCAAGTTACCATCAAGTGTTAGTTATTGATTAAGACAATGTGAAGACTACATTTTGTACTAACTGGGAAACCTTCACACAAAAAAAAATAACACTTTTCAAATTTATTAATGCCATAGCTACTTTCAATGGCTATGAATGTTGCTTCTAGAAATTTAGTCAAACATAGGGTAATGTTCTATTTGGATGTTGTTACTATATCTTTGAAGAAATGATATGAATCATTATTCAACATTTTAGACCAGAAGTTTTGAAATATATAGGAAATATGGGATTTCTTTGGACCCAAAAAAGAGCATCTTTGTAGTGATGGATGGCAAAATGCTTCGTCATATTGTCTCTAAGGATACTATATTGATTGGTATATCATTAAAAAAATAACACTATGGACATTACTTTTAGAGGTTTATTCAATCATAATGCAATGTTCAATTGGTTGTTGTTACTACATCTTTAAAGAAATGATATGAATCATTATTCAACATCTTAAACAAGAAATTTTTCAATGTGTAGGGCATATGGGATTTCTTAGAAGCCCAAAAAGAGTACCTTTGTAGTAATTGATGGAAAAATGCTTCGTCATATTGTCTATCATGATGTTATATTAATATATTCATAAAAGAGCTAAGGAGACTAGTCATATTCCCGTGTTCAACAATAAGAAATGGATGTAATCTTTCTTTGGTAAAATTATTTTTATAAATCATGTTGTCTAAGATTTTGGAGATATTGTTACACCCTTATGTTCGGAATCACGATTGTCGTTAGACCAAAACCGCAGGTGTTAGCCAACGATCACATCGCCAAAGATAACGATCCATGAGAGGTGGTTATTCCATGTCATGAAACACACGGGGGGCGTCGATTTATCCAACGTCCAACAATCTCCCCCCCAACCAAGTCGGGTGTGTATCGAACTCGTGCCTACGCTCTGATACCACTTTTGGGAATCACGATTGTTATACCAAAATTCACAGGTGTTAGTTAACGATCACATTGCCAGAGATAAGGATCCACCAAAGGAAGTTAGTCCATGTCACGAAACACATGGGGAGCATTGCTTTACCAATGTCTAGCACCTTATAGAAAATTATTAAGAAGACACAATTTTTAAATGGACTCAAATTAAAAAGGAAGCTTTTGAGAAGAGCAAGACTATAATCATTATTTAACCATTGTTAAGTAGTCTAGATTGTGACACACACAAACACACATAAGCATTCCCTACCTATTGTGCTCACTCAAAAGGATGGTAAGGGAAATTATTTCGTACTTAATTTATGACTCTGAGTTTATAAGGTTGGTGGTGACCAATTATCTAATGATTGAAATTAAATTCTACAATGTATTTGTGGCGTATTTGAAGCATTGAAATAATTTGAGCCTTATATTTTGAAAATACACATTAATGGAGTAGTCCCTCACTTCATTGTTAGATCCTTTTTTGTTAAAAAAGAACTTGGTGAAAGGAGAGCAAATTGGATGGACTACTATCCAAGAGTATGATCTAGAGTTCAAGCTAGTCACTATGGTCTCAAGCCAAAGGATTTACAAATTGGTAGTTAACTCATATGATTAGGTCTGATGTGGATGAAACAATATGAGAAAATGAGATTTCCATGTATAATAATAATGTATGTTACATCCATACTACCACTAACTCATGGTATGGTGATTTAAAACAATATTTTCCATATGGATCATATCCTAGATACAAGGAAGAAAATAGCTCTAAGACTCAAATCTATAAAATACAATCTCATCAACGCTATTCTTTTTCATGAAAATTACAATGGAATACAAGTTAGATATTTGGGAAAGGATGGTATTTAGAAACTATTAAAGGATATGTGTGATGGGCCAATTGGTGCAAATTTATTAAGAAATACCACTGCTCATAATATTATTCATTCAACATGGTTATTAGTGGTCCATATTAATCAAAGATGCATACACACACATGTTAAAATGTAAGATCTATCGATTGTATGTTGGGAAAGATATAAATATGCTTGACTAAAAAAAAAAAAAACATTTTCAACAATGGGGATTGGAGAAAATTGGATAAATCAGCTCCAATTTCTCTAAGAAATAGAAGTATATATTTACTACCATATATTTTATCACTAGGTGGGCGGATATTATACACTTACTAGCAAAAGAACATATTGTAGTTCAATTCTAGGAATGACATTGAATAACCAAGTTCGATATACCTTCTATGCTAGTTTTTGATAATGCTAATAATTTCTCTTCACTAAAACTTAGTTTGGTAGCTTTAGAAAGGGAAAGATTTTAAAATACACCGCTAGTTACATACCCTCAAGGTAATGGTGTGGTTGAATCTATCAATAAAAAATTGATCTGAATTCTTGAGAAAACTATAGTTGATCACCACTGGAATTGACACAAGGTCCTCTCAAATTTCATATGCATAGGCATAGTCACACATAAGGCTACCTTAGGTACTTTCTTATGGTTCATGGGAAGGAAACTTCTCCCTTCAAGTATCTTTTAACCTTCTCTACAACTTTCTCAATCCTCGGGAAAAAAAATCATATATTATTCAAAATTGAATTGATACATTATTGAAATTAGACACAGATTAAAAATTTACTAGCAGAATATTAAATTATGGTTTGACAAGGATTAATCGAGTAATACATATTTTCTAGTTGGAGGCCTAGTTTCAAAATGGGACAAGGAAAATGAACCCAAAAGAAATCATACAAAATTTTAATACTTATAGCTAGAACCGTTTTAGGTCGTAAAAAAAAAGTTTGGTAGATACATATTGTAAACCTTAAAGGGATTAATTGAAAGCATTTCTAAGATGTTAATTCTCAAAAGTATTGGAAGTTTAGGCATGGGTATTTTTGGGACCCCTCTCTACTTTCCTTCAATACCAAGACTAGAGATGCCTAGCCCTCCTCATCAAGGAGATCTTTAGTCACAAATATCAATTCTTATGTGCCATGCCCCGCCTTGAGATGACAAAGATGACCACTTCATAAATTCATGTTGATCCATCATATTAGAGTAACAAGTGATGGAAAATTTCTAGAGCACACTAGTACAATTTGTATAAGCCCACCATTGCTTACATTGGGATCCTCATCATTAGTACCACCATTTGCCTCTACCTCAATCCTCTAGGGATATCAAACAACACCACCCAATTTTGATGAAACTACCGAATCCAAGCTTTAAAATATGCTATGAAAAGCGTAGCATGTTTGATCAATGATTTTGGTTCGAGTAAGGTTACATTTTGATAAAGCGATGACAGAGGATTCCAACAAGTAATAACACTAACATTGAGGCACATAAAGGGATTGGTGCTCTTGATTAACTACCAATTCCATACCTTCATACATGATATAATCTAATGAAAATAAACCTAAACTTTTTAATATTGTTAAGTCTGTTGAATTTTGAATAGGATATGAATTTCTACTTTCTCCATATGAAGGTCGATGAGGTTAGAAATACTCTCAAACATTCTGCAACAAAAAGTGGTAATATTAAAATATTAATTAAAACTGACATTTCTTTTAGTTTAAGAATTTAACATTACCATTAGTTAACAACATTTTGGTACAAACTAAGAGTGAAACCCTTATTAAAGAAAAATCTTAGAGGTTTCTAGAAGTCTTAGTAATTCATAATTAACTTTTGATTAGGCAATAAAACCAAAAAATTGTGGGTCCCAACAATTAAATCGGGACAAGATCAAACAAATTTCATTTCGAAATGCATTGTACAGATGTTGAAATGTGTTTTATTTTGTAGGAAACACATTTCCAACATGTAAAATGTGTTTCATATGAACTGAAACATGTTTCACTGGAGTTTTAGAACTTTGAAACAACAACACGACTAATACGCAAGGGGTAAGTTTCTTGCAATATAGAGATGAATCAAAAGCAGGGTGTTTCTTGTCCATCATATTACCTCTCAATTCTAGAGGAGCAACTATAGATCTATCCAAAGATTTTTTTAATCCCAGATGCTAGGAGTATCCCTTGTGTCTAGACCCCCCTAGAATCATATAGTTAGACCCATTGATGGCTCCATAAGCTTTCGACAACTAGCCAATGCCGAATTTGCCTATCAAACCTAGGAGACCTTCACATCATTGGCTCCATCGAAAGATCTCTTTCCCACACTCTCTCTCTCTTCACAAACTTTTGTATCATTACGTCCTTCTCATGGTATATACATGTGTTTTGAGGTTATACTACTACATGTTTTTTTCAATATGTTATTTTCAACATCCTCTTGGAGTTACATTCACATTCCCATATTCTTTTCATATTAATTGTATTTTCAATTTTATTAACCTATTTTAGAAGTCATTTGTTAAACATTAATAAACTTAATTTATCTTACCTATCAAACCTCACTCTATTAAAAACAACAACAGTTCAATCACTCATTCCTCACCAAAAAAAAAAAATTGAGTAAGAAAACCTTCATATAATAACAAGAAGAATTTTACACCACCTTATAACAACAAGAATGATTTTACTTGTGTTTTAAAGTTTTAGAGCATTGGGAGCCAGCTTTGGCACATTTTCAGCGAATAGACCATCACGCATAATGGTTGATTTTGGAATCTTAAGCACATAACTTCATTTCCAAAAACCAATTTTGAATTTTACATGGCAAATCGTCTACCAGAACTAATATAAAGACATGGTTTTCCCATTAAAGTGTCATTAGTGTCTATCATTCTTATTTGTCATGACAAAATCCCATATTATTATAAAAAATTATATATATACACGCACTCAAACAAGTCTCCTCCACAAGCATGTGGCAACAAGAAGTCCAAAGAAAAAGTCATTGATGCTTCTGCCTTATATAGTCCCACATCCACACCTCTCACCTGGTCATCTGATCTTTATGTGAAAGAATTGTTAAATGCAAAACAAAGTTTGGAGGTTTTAGAAGCTAAAGGGCAGGGAAGAGATCATAAAATTCATATAATAACGGCTGAGAACAAGGCGTTAGCAGAAAAAAATAAACTTTTAAAAGAATAAGTAGCATTGCTACAGGAAGCTCTCCTGATAGGGAAGACATAATGGCAACGCATGAAGACGGATGTGCAAAACATAAATAAATCTGTAGTGGAAAGTACATAGGTGTTGAATGTGAAATCATCCCAGGATAAAGGGAAAATGATTGCCCAAATAAACAACCATGAAGAGAACGCAAGAGAAGAAACAAAAGGAGATTCCACCAAAGTTTCCAATACTTGGGCTCACATTATTAGCAATTCTGCTAATAAGGAAGGAGAAACAAATATTCAAGTTGACAACATGCAAGATAGTGAAAGCAAGGAAAGACAAAATATGGCAACAAACATAATTATTAAAGGGGTGAAAGACTATGGGAAAAATGAATGTACGCTTGACCTTGCAAGAGACTTCTTGAAAGACAAGTTGCTATGGCAAGGACAAATATGCCAAGCATGGAGGGTGGGTAAGTTTAACGGGGAGAGAGCCAGGCCCATAAAAGTCATTATGCCTAGCTTGCGTGATAAATATATCATTCTAAGCAAAAAACATCTCCTGAGGGGTTCTCGTTTTTTCCTAGAAGAAGATTTAACTGTAAAACAACAGGAGGAAAGAAGGGAGGAAATTTTAAAGGTTAGGGCAGCAAGAGATGAAGGAAAGGGAGCATGGATTTATAAAGGCAAAGCTATGATAGCACAATTTGGACCTCCTTCAAGAACAGAGTAGCAAGATGGTAATAAAGAAGAGGCAACAAACACTTCAATAGGAAATCAGAAAGCAAGGTCGATATGGGGAAACAGGGACAAAGACTCAAATGTGAGTCTTGCATGTCAAAATAAATAGCAATTAAGTCATACCCAAATTTCCTTAAGATTAGTTTGTTGGAATTGCAGAGGTCACCCATGGAGACGAAGACTTGGGTTAGGGCCTATTGCGGAAAATAGAGACATCATTTGCCTCATAAAAACACATGAGCATGAAGGGTGCAAAACACCTTTGTTTGAAGGATAATGGAAGGTGGCAGTGTGGAACAAGGCAATAGGGAATGGCAAAGGGCACGGGGGTATCATGGTTTTAGTAAGGGAGAAAGAAGGTCGTCTCATTCAGTTAGAAAAAGAAGACTCAAATAAGCAATTCATTTGGTTTAAAATAACAGAAAATAGAAACCACATCAAAATTGAAGCATGTTATTTTGCGTTGCAGGTTTCAAAAATCTACAAAGGTAGAGGGCTTGACCAAAAAGATCCATTTGCAGCTTTAAAAGCAGATATTGCAACATATTCGCAACTAGGTGAAGTCCCTATAGTGGGTGATTTCAATGCTAAGACTGCAAGTGAGCAAGCTAGCATTCTTTGTTGTAAAAATGATTGTGACCCTATTTGGCTTACAGAAGAAAGTAATCATCAGTGGGAAAGAATTTTAGAGAACAAGGGCTATAATCTCTTTGGTGAACAATTGCTTACTCTATGTGGGGCCTTTGATTTAGTCATTTATAATGGATTGACTAAATGGGCAAAGTCCGGTAATTTCACTTGCAATACTTACAATGGAGCAAGTGTGGCAGATTATGTAATTTGCTCACATGGTTTGTGTGAGAAAATGGAAGAAGTTTTGGTTGGATATCAGTTGTGGGATTTGAAATCAAATCACAAGCCAATTTATTTATGTTTCTCTTGGATTGGAAAGAAACAATTAGAGTAAAAAATGAATTGGTTCCGAGATATGGGAGGGGCCTAACGGACCAAAGAGGGTTGGTCAAGCCCATCGCTTCACCCCAGCATGATCAACTTGGCTATGAGGGAAAGTGTCGGCTAACGAGGGGATCCATCGAGCCGAACTGTAGACATCAGACGGAGGGGCAAGGATTTCGATGCATGAAAGTAAGATCCAGGTCGGTCATAGCTTTCTTGAAAGCTTGTCCCAGAGCGTTGTAGCTCATCCGATGAGCGAAAGCGTCCCTTTAAGGGGTTGTTTTATGGGCCCTCAAGGTTTGATTTCGTGCCTTTCAATTCCAAGATTCAGATCCAAACGAGAAAATCAATTCAGCATGTCCAACAAAATCTCCAATAGGGCCGAATTATTTTGACCCCAGAAAACTGTAATACCTTCAAAATGACGCTAGAGAGGCTCTTCGAGAAGGAGAAAACTACAATTCACAGCCTTCATAGTCATGAATTAGGACATTTAATTCAATACGCACTTGCAAAGTGCAAAAGAACAAAAATTAAGAAGTCTAAAACAAATTGCTTTCTAGTTAATGCTTGGTTTGACGAGGAATGCAAAAAGGCAAGGAGAATGTGGAAAGAGTCAAACAAGGATAACATAAAGCTCAAATATTACAAGCAGTTATTAAGCAAGAAAAAGGTCGATTTCATGGTTTCGAGGGAAGAACTAATCATCCCTGGGAAAAATAATCCCAAATTATTTTGGAAGGAGCTCCAATCGAATAAGATACAAATTAGAAATAATATTACAACTTCTAAATGGTTTGACTATGCAAGACAACTCGATGCGTAGGTTCCCAAGGTCGACCCTCCCCCCTTGGTCAACACTGATACTGAACTCTTCACGGTATAAGAGGTAGAGATGGGTATCAACAAGTTGGGCGTTGGAAAAGCAAAAGACTTCGCTGAACTCCAAGCAAAATATCTAAAGTGGGGCTCAAAGATTCTTGCACCTCACATTACAAAAATCTTCAACAACATCATACAACAAGGGCTCCCCATAGATTGGACAACTAGTCTGGCAATACCTCTTTTCAAGAGCGGTGACGTCAATAATCCCTCCAATTATAGGACCATCATGATAAACCCTTTGTTTGCAAAGCCATTTGGAAGCATGCTAGAAAACAAAATTAACAAGTGGGCAAAAGAAAGAAATAAGCGTGCTAAAGGGCAAGCAAGTTTTAGACATAGGCATTCCACAGTTGATCATTGCATAACTTTAAGGCACATCATTGAAAAAGTTTGGGAGAAAAAGGAAGAAGTCTTTTGTTGTTTTATTGATTTTAGAAAAGTGTTTGACTTGGTTCCTAGGGATAAACTTTGGCACAAAATGGAGGAACTTGGGGTTCCTAACATTTGAGAGCAGTGGCGCATACGCTGTATGAAGAGGTGAAAGTCAAAATTAGAACTTCAACAGGCATTTCTGAAAGTTTTAGAAGCGATATCGGGGTCAAGCAAGGTTTCCCATTGTCCCCTACCCTTTTTGGTTTATATATCGACAAGCTTGAGGAGTGGTTAAATTCGCAAGGGGGTGATGGTATCTATTTGTGCAATCATGGTGTACAATCATGAACAATACATAACTCCACAGAGCCTCAGTCATATCAGACAAAACTCAGGGTCTTACGCTCCATCCCAACTCGATCAAAGTACGAATTCTAACATGCGTATGAATGCGTCGAAGTCGAACATGCTAGAAAACCACCTGATTAGTGGCCAATGATGTGGACCATTAACAGGCACAAGAGAAACCTCCAATAATGAAAATGGCCCTCAAGGTATGACAATACAATCCGTGAATGTGAAAAATGAAACTAAAATCGAACACTCATGGAATCACCCGAGCGAAGGTCAATGATGAAAAACTGTCGTTAGATAAGAAGAACTGGCCATTAAGGCATGCAATCTCTAAGGTATTGCAAGAGAGTCTCTAAGTCATCTTCCCGGATAATGAGCTGAATTCGACAGGAAGTGACCCATCAAAGGAGGGCCATTATGAGTCCCCCATCATCGACACAGAATGTAATGAATAGGATCCAGGATTGTAGCAAAGGGTCAGATAATGTATAGGTAATAGACTGCATATAGTACTTCTCTTGAACATCGGCGACACGGCTCTAGAGTGTGGTAGCATTTGAATCAACATAAGACCAAGTGTTATGATGACGAAATGGAATAGTCAAATGAGAGGCAAAATGGATCACCCAAACCTGGAAGGACAAGTGACTGAGCGAGTATATCCAAACCCGACACAAGAAACATATGAGTATCATGTTCAAGAGTGACATGCTGCCTATACAAAGGATGTTTCACTTTCATTTTCCCAACTATTTCTAGCGAGTACCCTAATTATTTTTTATCACACGCTTGAAGGGGATAACATGTGCTTGTCAAATAAGTTCATTCTTCGAATGAATCCATCCTAGTAAGTTTTACAAGCCCTAGGAAGGAGAAACTTGGTCTCATCATGGGGACGTGTCTTTCGTCATAAAATTTTTAATGAGCCCGAAGGAAGAATAACTCAGTATCTTTTTCATATTTAGAGAGTTTGAAAAATAGATGAAAAATAAAACTCCATCATGTCCCTTTTCTTAATTTGTACCTCGAACCCGAAAAGGTATAAAATAATATTCGAGAGAACCTCTTGACCATGTCGACCAAGATGTACCTTTTTCGTAAAAAGCCAATCTAAGCCCGAAAAACGGGTAAACGTATATGAAGATGACGTCAATTCATTTAAACTAATGAGTTCGAAAAGATAAGTACTTGACAATCTTTTCATGTTTCGAGAGTCAGGAAAAAGCTTAAATATGACTCCAGGGGGGTTCCTTTTTCATTTATTTTTAACGAGTCCAAAAAAGAGATAAAATAAAACTTGTTGAATCAGTAAAAAATGATCACTGTATCCACCAAAAAGTACCTATAACTACACAAAGATAACCACACATCACTGATATGAAGAAAAATAATAAAATATTGGCAAAAATGAGTTTAAATCTTATAAATAGACTAAAAGTGAAAACATTTTTACCATTCACTTGGAGTAAATTTGAGAGTGCATTTTCACCCCATTTTCTTCTATTTTTCAGGGGAGCAGTGTGGGAGATCCAAGGCATCATTTCACGAACCGTCGGCTGCAGGTAAGCGCTCTGTCTTTTCTCTTGCATTTCAGCGTGTTTTCATGCTTTTTCATCGAGTTTTTGTTTTCCAGAAGGAAGGATTTCATTTATTATAGCAGGGACGGTCATCGCGGGTTTCCTCATCGAACTCCCAATGGTCGCCCCTGACCCGAAAGGCCCTCCTGATGACATCGAAGGTTTAATAATAAAAAAATGCGATGGCCGCAAGGTAGAAATTTTAAAGAAAAATCTTCGTCTTAGGGAAATTTTTTTGAGTTTTTATCCATGGAAAAACATTTAATTAATGTTCAATGGTTGTTTTGTACGCGATTTCGATAACATGGTCACTGAATGGAAGGAAAGAGGCCATGAGGAAGAAGATCACCAGGCTACCCAAGATTCGGAATGCATGAATGCTTTGAGGAACTATGGGATACTGAAATTATTCTGAACCACCAAACTCAGAGCCCAAAACGAGCTGCTACAATACCTGATCAGTTTATGGGATATTGATTGAAAAATATTCATTATTGGAGACCGAGAACTGAAGCTGGAAGTAGCAGACATATACTTCATTATTGTATTGTCTAGAAGAAGGGAAAGGGTTCAACTCTTCGGATCTCATTCTGGATGTGAGAGCATTAGTGCCATAATCAGGAGACATTGCCCGAGTGCAGAAACAACAATGAGCAGGAAGGTGAAGATAATGATTGTCAACAATCTTCCCTTGAGGACGATTCTACACACCATGGCTCATATAGCCAGGTCACAGGCTTTACACAAGATTTCAAAGTCTCAATTCCAGTATGTGGTATACTACCTTACTCCAACAATATTCAACTGGTGTGATGGTTTGTTGTCCAATATGAAGAGGCAACTGACCAAAGGTAAGTGAGAAAACTTGAAGCAATTCGACTTCGGTTAGATCTTGGTCACTTTATTTCTAGAGCGATGCCCCTATTTTGGTATCAATGGATAGAGGCACCGGATCCTACTCCACAAGATCTGAGGTTGGTCAGATGGAGTGAACTCATGCCTCGTGGAGGAGGATGCCAATAGATGCATTTCCCTCTACAGTTTTTTAGTTGGTTGTGTCACCAACTGATCGTTGTTGATGACTACGCCTATGCAGGCAGAGATTTCAGATGGGATTTGGATGTACCTCTGCCACTGGGTGAACTGTGGATTGATGTAGGTAAAACTGGTTTTTAGATTTTTCAAGTTTTATGAATTTTTTTATTAAAGTGTATCTTAGATTTAACTTGCGATGAATGTGCAGATGTTGGACCAAAAATGCCTCCTGGTATGTTTCCAATAGCATGACGAGTAACATGTCAGATTGCAGATGCTCCCTATGAGGAAGGAGCAAATCCCGTGGTGGAGATGCAATTCAATCTGGAAGTTATCACCCGTGGGATTCCAGAATATGTGACTATAGACGACGTGCCACTGTGATACTAGAGGCATACAATTGGAGTATCTATGAGACTGCATCGGTTAGGGCGAGTGATTAGAGTGGTCTCATGTTATCACAAGCATCATGTGGGCGAATAGATTTTCCAGTTGTTTTTTGCACTGTAGTAGGCTTTGAAAGCCATGCATCTCAGATCACTTTATTTTTTGAGATTTTGATGGAAAAACTCCTCTATAATATATATATATATATATATATATATATATATATATATATAGATGCATGTTTTATTTTCTACTTTTGTGTTCATGTATCATGATGATATAATCAATTTTACAAATTACACAAATGTCTATCAAGAACATAATTTTCTAATGCATATGTTAATGTATTCAAGTTACGTGGAATATGTTGATATGTGATAAAATCAAAATTTCTTTCCAGTAATCGAACACGTAGATACATACACAGAATTTGTGGATTTCTTACTGAGTAATGATTATTCAATTGTAACACAATGACTTGTGAATCTAAATTAACAACTAAATTTCTAATGCCAAGAGCAACTGCTTCTAATAACAGTTCAATGACTGCACTGTATTTGGCAATATTATTAGTTGTCCATCCTGGGAAAATACCTTGAAATTGACTAACTTGCCATTAGGGGCAAAGAGTGCCCAAGCTGCGGAAGACAAGTTTCGTGTGCTATGACAAGCACCATCAACAGAACCAACATAATGGTTTGATGACATCTAAAAACTAAGTAGAACACAAGACAAGCAGAAAAACATGTCTGCAAAGCAAACAATCACACCAAAAATTCAAAATTTCATACCAATGAATTCACACACTTATGTATAAAAGTAATTACACAGAACTCACGCATAATACTTTTTTAGATGGAGTCCATTTTCGGACTCGGGTAATCGGTCAATAGAGAATAAAACCAAAGTTTCACCATTGACATGACATGTAAGCATTGATTTGACCAAATAATGGAATAACATGCATAAATGGCTATGCCCCCATGCCCCCCATGTTAGTGGCGGTTACGAGTCATAGGATGAATACCTCGTTGTAATAATGGGTAAATGGTAAAAACTCGGTGATAAAATCTCATGAAACAAGGCAAGAAAATCTTAAGCTCATGATGAGGAAAAGATGCCCCTAGTTGAAATATTTTGACAACTTCAGGTTGAACTAAAATGTCAACAGGCAAGGTTGCAGTAATATCTCCCATATTATCTTCGGACAAAACTTCATGCATCAAAACAGGTGTTTGAAGTGGATGCGCCGGGTTATGTGAAACATAAACTTCAAGACACGAAGGAATCTCTCTTAGGCTTGGAAGAAATGAAGAATGATGATGAATAGCATACGAAGGAGTTTCATCAAGAGACATAACCTCAACAATACTCTCGTCGGTGGGGAATCTCTCGTTCAAAGGATCTGGGGAATCCCAAGAACCAAGCCAAGGATATTGCGCATAGGTATCCAGGTTCATATTGAAAACAACATGACTTTCTGAAGTAGCCGCTGAAGCTAAGACAATTTCATGATAAGCTTGTTCCAACAGACTTAGCGGCACATAATCACCAAACGAATCAATCTGATCCAGAGAAGGAATAATCCATGAATCTGTAGAGACAGAGATCATATTGATTGAGGCAACATGTGGAGGTGGGAGAGAAAAAGTTCCCATTAAAGCAAAATCTTTAAAAAGACTCGCCCCCACGCTCTCATATGGAATTTCAATATTTCCCACATATGGGACGTTGTCGTTCGAGGCACCAAAAGAGAAAAAAACACAATTGGTCGATAGTGACAATTTTGCCTTCATGAGGAAAACAGAGCACCCGGAACAAAGAGGAAACCACAAAAAACATGGCATGGGTCCAACTTCATCCAAGTAGATGGTTGTAATTTAGATTTGCATCTACAACTTCCACTTCTAGCTCGACAGTCTTCCCTTCCAAAGTGATAGGAAAACTTGTGAGAATACCATAAGGATGGGAGCCTCTACCATCAAAAGCCTCCAAGGTGTTCAGGGACTGGTTAAGGGGTGGAGAGCCAATTGATTTACAACATGAAATAGACATGATGCAAGTGGAAGCACCTTCGTCAATGACAGTTCGATGGATCGTATTTCCTTTTATAATAACTTGAATCAGAAAATCAATTTGATGAGGAAGACGAGGAACATGGTTTTTGAGATTGAAAGTAATCAAACTAGAATCAACAGGATCAATGGCTCCTATAGCATACAATAATGATTTCCATTGAGTTGGACATGTTTGGAGAACTTCCAAAGTAGACATCGCTGGAGGCACTTGAGCTAGATCTTCGACTACATTGTAATGCTGGGAAGCTCTAATGTTAAGATTATAGGATGATTTCCAAAGCACACCTTTGTGCGGTGGTCAGAGAAAAAATTCATTACTAGGTTGCTCAATATGAAGAGGACCAGAATTGGGTGGAGTAGAGGTAGAAGGTATGTCAATGGATTCTTTCTCCACCGTCTGCTTTTGAGGGGTTTGATAATCTTTCGATCGAGTAGCGAGAATGATAGGCAATGAACCCATCATCATGAAAACTTGAGAACCAAATGAGGCAGAGGATTATGGTTGGTCTACCAATTGAGTATGCTAAGATGGAAATGGTTCTTTTAAAACAACCAGAGTCCCTTTCAATAAACTACTAACTTTAGCACGTCGGGGACAATCCTTGGTATAATGGTCTTCCTCACAAATGAGGCAAGGATATTTCGGCTTTCATTTGGAGGCATCATCAGCAGATGACTTGGGAGGATCTTGTTTTGAGGTATTGAATTTTACTTTGCCTTTACCCTTTTTCTTACCTTTCGAGGCTTTATCTGTTATGGTGGACTGGATGGCATGGACCTTGGAAGTTTTACTAGGATTTGATGGATTTCTCGAAGGATGATTAGAACCAGTATCCGAAAAAGATTTTTTCTTCGAAGAAGCCTTGGTGGAAGTCTGAGATACTGATCCAATTACACCCTCAACAAGTGGTACATCAGGAGACTTTGAAGATGTCGGATCCGAAGATGGTCTTGGAGCATCAGGCAACATTTCATATAGCATGCTAGATTGGGAATAGACTAAGTCTAAATACTGGGCACAGGAAATAGCTTGATCCTCAGTAACACATCCATCCATTTTTATATCTTTAGCTATTTTGTTTACGAAATATTTGGTGAACCATTTAGTTAACAACTCATCAGGAATTTTGAATTTGATGAGGCGACGCCGACATCTTCATTCATGGATGTGATCGGAAATATGGGTCGTGGTATCTTGCTTAAGAGATGTGAGAAAATTAGTACTATTTTCATAACGAACTGACAATTGGAAGTGGGTGAGGAAGGCCATAGCCAAAGAGTTAAAGTCTGCATTGGTACCTCAAGGAAACCCGACATATCATTTTACAGTAGCACCTGTCAAAGTTCATTGAAAAAGGTAGAGACGAATAGAATTGTCAACGTAAGAATTGGAAGAACATGATAAGTGCCATGTCATCACATGGGCTTGAGGGCCCTCTTTAGGTTTTCCTTTTAACTTAGTGAAATCACTTGGAATTTTAGTAGGAACTGGAGGCCAGTAAGGCGAATGAAGAATGGGATCATTAGTAAGCCCTAAGACATCAAGCAGTTCCAATGTAGCTAAAAATGGCAATTGTGGATTAAAAGGCATGTAAGGCCTTTGAGGAAACCCAACTTGTGGGTTCCAACCTTGTTGGTAAGGATTCTTCCCCCAAAGTGGAGGATTTTGACCATAGGGGATTTGATTATGCCCCCACTGATGGGTACCTTGACCATAAGGTGGATTTTGTCCAGGGCAGGGTTGATATTGACTTTCCATAGGCCATTGATAAGCATTATACATGACATATGGATTGTCAGGTTTCTTCACCTGTTGACCTTGGATATGAAGTGATTAGTTGTGTTGTTGCAGGGGTTGACATTGCTGCTATAAAGGCTGGCCTTGTGGATATAAGGGTTGAGTGGGTTGTTGAAAAAACTGTGTTTGTTGTTGCAAAGGTTGCCCCTACTGTTGCAAAGATTGCCCTTGCTACTATAAGGACTTTTGGACAGTTCCTTGAGGGATACCCTATGGATATTGGTAATTTTCGAATGGGATTTGACCATATGCACCAGGAATAGCATATTGAACAAGTTGCACATAAGGCCCTGCTTGTGGAATATAGGGTGGATTTTGCAGTGCTTGTGAACCATATGGAACATAAGATAGTTGGAGTGGTATCTAGGCCATGTAAGGCTATTGATACTAGATATTACTCACCCCAGATGGACCAACGAGGGTAGGAATACCACCAGGATAAGTTTGATTGACTCCAACCATGTGAGGTTTTGATCCACTCACATGGGTTCCACCTGACACAAGAGGAATGTTTGGATTCCCCCCCCTAAGCTGTGAATAAGGTGGTGGTACTTTTTTCCACTTGACAGAGGGATTGAGGAAATTACAGATGCATGAATCGAAATAGTCAATTGTACCAGAATGGAAGGTTGAAAGGATGGTAAAGGTTGCAACAGAATCGTCGATTGAATGGGAACTGACGTAACAATAGTTTGCATAGGTATCTTAAATTTCATGTTCATAATAAACAGATTGGAAGTAGGCATAACATGTGATGAACAAATAGGATTTTGGTGCAAAGAGGAAGCACTAGGAGTTCGTGAAACTAATTGAACTAAGTATGTATAACTATGTAGAAGCATAGGCCCACTGGTTTTAGGAAGTGTTTGAGATGAGACTCTTCTTGTAAAAGGCAAGCCTTCTGGAGGAAAGTCATATTCTTTATCTTCATCAACATGAGGAGTGTGAGTAACGGAAACTTCTGGAGGACCTCGAGGAGAGGTTGGAATCTCACCTTCTGAATCCATGGGTGGAAACATCTGGCGAGGAGGAATCTAAGATGTACAAGGAGATAAATCGAAAGGAACACCAGGTCGATCGTAAGGACTATAAGAACGTTGAGGAGATATCACAAATGATCAAATAACAGATTCAGAGGATATAAGACAAAGCCCTATGGATTCTCAGGGTTTTCTGGATCAGACTCCCGAGGTGACAAAGAATCTGAAGATGGTGGATGCGAATCAAGGGGTTGGATGCTTGGGACAATCCCAAGTTCAAAGCCTTGAGCTTCAAGTGACTGTGGAAGTTCTAGATGAACGCCTTGTGAAGACCCTTCATTATTAGACAACGAAGGGGAATTGTGGGGTGAACTCAATGGTTCAGCCACGATGACTTTCTCTCAAGAGTAGAAGAAGAAGAGATGATTCGTTGAGGGCTATTAAAATTACAATTTACAAGGAATTACTCAATATGGGGTCAAGAAGCAACTGCATGGGTTCGACATGTTATCGTTGGAAGTTAATTTTATGACATGAAACAAAAAATAAATCAAAATGGGCAATACTAGGCAAGAGGGTTTACCAAGTAGCTGTGAACCGTTATATACATCTTAGCTGAAACCAAGGACTTGACGTAAGATGACTGATCTCCTCAAATGCTATGTTTGGTGTATCACTTTTACAAGGCGGCTGACTTAGTTATATGTAGCTAAAGGATAACAACCTAATAGGGTCTCCCAATATATACGCGACGATATGGGGAGCACACATCCGTGTTAGCGTTGTCTAATGCAAAATTGTTCGATGAGAGAATCCCTATATAATCATCATATTGAAGTGCCTATGATACCCGAAAGTACTGGAGAACCTTCTATATACTTCCATATTGGGATGAGATTTCACCCCTGGGATACACTGCAGGAAATTAACAACAACTGTTATGTTTAAAGACTCCAGAACACGTCTCTAACTTAGACCTCTAGATATTTGCGTTAAGTGACAAATTCTCCTAGGTTAATTGAGGTAAATTTTAAGTTTATCTTGGATTAAGTTTCAATTTGACGGCTTAACGATGTCACTTGTTCCTATAATGCAACTAAATGATGAAAATGAAATCTTTTCATTCGATGAAGGCTAAACTAATGAAGGAAGAGAGACAACCAAATAATGCACCAAACAAGCGAAATGCATCAAAACACAATTCTTTCCAATGCAAAAAGTAAAAACGAAATCTAATCTTTCATTTCACTAAATGCAATCCTATTAGAAACGAAAATCACTTTCCTTTCACTAAGATGCACTAATGATTTTTATTTCACTTTGATTCAATAAATGCAAACTAATGCAATGAGCAAAGGGAAAACGCAATCAACTCAACTCAATGAAAATTTCTTTCACGTTATGGTTTCGAATGCAAGAAATGTCTCAAAAATGCTTAAATGACGAAATCTTTCACTTTTTCTTTCCGAAACATAAGAATGAAGACAAGTACTTGCTTTTAGTCCAACCAAAGAAAATAATTTGTAATCTATGCTTGAGAATGGAACTAAAGCAATCTCCAAATAATCAACATGATTCGACACTAATGAAAACAACTTCACATAAATGAACCAAAAGAGACTTGAAAAAGATGTCTTGAATATAGGAAGACTCTTGAACAAAAGCAATCAATCTCAGATAGGTCGGCCAAAAAATGAGTGGAGGGTGAACTAGAGGCCCTAGAAACCTTAGAAATCAATCAATCTTCAAACACACATTAAGAAAGTCAAGAGATAATTGCAGTCATACAAGCATAACAACCAAGACAAATACACTGTAAACATACTAGAAAATCATTGACAGAGGCCAAAAACATTGACAACAAGAAGAAACCCTAATTTTATTTTATCCTCTGGGATCAACACACCTGTTATAGGCAAAAGGGCGATGCAAGGGTAATCAATGCGATTGTAATTAAAAAAGCAGCGATGGCAGCGCGACTGTTAAAGCTAAACCAGCGATGGGCGAGAAAAATAGGGAAAAATGAAAAATATTCGAGACCAGAACAGATTGAGTGTCCTTAAGCAATAACCAGCGAGTGTAAGTGGCTATACAGGAGAAAACAAACCAAGAAACTGATAGCTAGTCAAACTCATCATAGAATCTGCTTGAAGGAATGGACGGAAAGGGTCATAGCTTCCCCAGTGGGGTTGCCATTTTGATGTCTAGGCAAATCCTCTCTATGGACAAAGACAATCCCTCTAACCTAATGAGTGGGATTGACAACCTACGTGACAATCTACTAGACACTTTCCTAAGTTACAATCGAAATAGGAGGAAGATGGCCTACCTCGTTCTAATGCTATAATGTCCTCCTTTGTTGAAGACCTCGAATTGCTTGCGCCACAGGCTCATTCCTACTGCTCACATAATTTGAATTCTTGCATAAGAGATCAAAACACAACAAAGCATGCAAGTACAAATAACATAATCGAAAGTAACCTACTTAACATATTAAGGAGCATTAAGATAAATGATGCATTAACATAAACATTTATGGAAAGTGAACCAAAAATTGTATATATTAATAGAATAAAGGAGGAAGCATACAACCAAACCTTGATGTCAATAAGCTCTCCTTGAGTGAATGTCCAAGCCCAAGCTCAAGCTTTCCGAGCACTCCTTCTCCAAGCCAAATGAGTAGCATGTAAGCACTATCTCAGCATAAGGTTGCAAATAGCCAAATACCAACCATTTGGGAATGGGAGAGGATCAATATATAGGCAAGGAAAGTGAGATAGGATCTCTCCAAATATAGAAGAAGGCCCTCATCTCAAGGAGGTAGCTCATAGGGATAAGACCAAAAGGCCAAGTTGAGATAACTCGACCTCATCCATGTTGAACAACCTCCAGCTCATCGTTCTGGAAGCCTCTAGATCAAGAAGCTTTTGTCCTCTTTGGAAAAATTTCTTTTTAGGAATCATTGTGAGTATCAAAGCTAAACGTGCACTGGCATCATGAGGCTAGTATAGTGCAACTAGCGACCAGCACGATTCCCTAGTGTCAGGGGAGAGATGATGCTAACATTAGGGTTTTAGAGCCCTTTCTTTAGGGGAAGATTTAAGGCATTTTTCATCAGTGTTTTAAGGAGGATCTGAGCTGCATATATTGTTTAGTACACTGCATGATGGTCATGTTTTAGGCACTTTGGGGTATGTCACAGGGAAGTGCGGGAGGTGTGATAAAATACTATGTAATAGTAAGGCTTCATCACATCGAAAGATATTAAAACCAAGGCATATACCTGCCTTAAAACCATCATATGGATCATAGCATGCTCATGGAAATCAATTAACACTATTCGGTACTAGTGTCCCATAATGGTTCTGTTCTTAAAGTGCTTTACCAACATATTATTGCCTGTTCCAATTCTTTTCACTGCTATTGCTGATTCTTGCTATCGATTTCAATCACCAAACTAGGCATATTCATGTATTCCTGTACCAAGAACATAAATTCCATTAAATTGAAATAAATTCAAATCATACCTCATTGGTATCTCATCAATAAGGTACATGTGCAATCCTGTTTACTTCCTATCACAATAAGTCAAACTAGCATCATGTATAAAACATCACGTCAGGTTAAAACATAACCATCATAGATCAAAATCATAAATCACATGTAACCATCATAAACCAGAATCATAATTCACATGTAGTCAACATATACCAGAATCATAAATCACATGCATACTAAAATTGAAATAATATACTGATACTTATCCTTTAATCGATCCTCACTTCTACCTTTGTTCTTATTTCGTACACACACCAGATTGGTTGGCACACTCAAAAAGCACCTAGTGCCTTCTCCTCAACCAGGTGCAGATATGCATAGTGTGCATCACACGCATACAACCACACACGAAATACAACTCCAAGCAATACATGCACCTACACCTGATATACAACACATACATAATACATCTATACCTGATGTACAACACCACACAATACATGCACCTACACAATGCACATACATAGTACCACATGCCCTCAACACAACATGTACGGCATGCACGAAATACAACACATGTACCAGTACCATATGTACAACATGTACACAGTGTCACTTGTACATCGCACCACCTGCACAACGTGTGCACAACATCACGTACATGATGCCATCTGCACAACGCTACATGTACACTACACCATTTTTGCAATGTGTACACAATACCACATGTACATAGTACCACATGCATGACATGTATGTGACACGACATGTACACAACGCCACTTGCACGACATGTACACAACACCACCTGCACGCAACACCACTTGTACAACATGTACACAACACCACATGCACACAACACCACTTGTAAAACCATGCACATCACACCATATGTACATATTGCCACATGTACAACATGCACGCAACACGACATGTACATAACACTACATATCCAACATGTACATAACATCATTGGTACACAACACGACATATCCAACATGTGAAGAGCACCATATGCATACAACACCGCATATCCATCTTGCACACAATACAATATGTACACAACACCATATATCCAACATGTACATAACACCATATATACCCAACACTGAATATGCAACATTCATACAACATCATTTGTACTAACACCCTGTACATAATATTGTATAAACAACATGTACACACACTACATATGCACAATACTGCATGCACACAATCATCATAGATGCAACATGTACAACATATACAACATATTCACAACAATACTACCACACATCTGAAACTGCATTGTCCTTACTAAGAAACCTTGCTTCCAATGTCTTATTCACGCATATCTTAACATGGTGCAGACCACACTGCTTTCATTTCGCTGATGTATCCCTAGGTATAACTTGTCCATAACATACACATAATATAATCACATAATATAAACTCATAACCACATGATACTAACCTCATAAATCTATCAGGCTACTCTTCCCAATTGATTCCTCGTAAGACTAGGGACCTTGTCGTGCATAGGAAATCATTTCTTCACCAGAATGATCCCTAACAACCCTGCCAAACAGTGACATAGATAGATAGATAGATACATATATAATCATTATCATAAAAAAATCATCATCCTATCAAACAACGCCATACATACATACATGTATACATGTAAATGTTAGCATTAATAATCATGATCCATGACGACCTTGTCAAAAATGACATACATACACACCTACATGTATAAACATCAACATAATCATGATCATAATTACTAGATATCAAGGTCAAAGTTAAGAGAACTTCCTTTATTCATACACAACATTGAGAACAATCGTTCCCAACACAACCAAGGTAATTGACACCTCAGAGCCATTTACTTTACCTTTTCTTGATTACCTTTCCCATGATTGTTCTGTCATTGCCCATTTACCACAATGGTCTTAACCAATCCAATTGGAAGTCATAGGTTACCTTTCACTGTGCTTACTCATGCACTGAGCCTCATCCATGTCTTAAATTACTGGTTGGGTACCACACAGCTCTCCTTAAGCTCCGTTAAATTTCCTCCTTTTCCAACCAATTCCCAAGACTCAAAACATAAAAGGCAAGACAAGAAACAACCAAGAATGAAACCATGAAACCAATAAAGTCACACAACCCAAGTGGCATGGCCATGCATAAGACGCAAAAAAAATCACAATCGAGCACAAAAAGCACCAAAAGAACATAAGCAAAAGACTAGTAACATACACCATGACTTAATCAACATAGTTCCTAGGAAAATCTCAACCCGAGCCTTCTTCAAGATTTCGGAAGCCTCTCTTTACCATGTAATCCCCTGCATCATATTTCCATAAACACATAACTGTCAGTGTATAAATAAACATAACAATACGTCAGTTACCTTATCTTGTTGTTCCAAGCACATTGCTTGCAACTGAACACCTCCACGCCATTTCTCAAGGGACTCTGTCCAATTGTTTGACAGATCCACCTGTAACTAAGTACATTTTCATGAATCTATCACATATGCACATAATGTCAAACAAAATCAAGGTTAAGAAGACTCCCTGTATGCAAAGCACTCGTTCGTTTAGAATTAGGGTTTCCAAAAATAGCCAAAGGAATTCTTACCTGATTCCTTTCTTTTACCTTTACGCTGCTGCAACTAAGTCTTACTATATACTGTCACATAAACCAACTGTTAGTTATATATAAACACATCAATTATTACCTCGTCATGCTAATACCAAGCAAGTTTCCTGTAACTGCTCACACATGTCAACCACATGTTCCGAATATCAAAACAATCATATATATCAATTTGAAATAAACCTGTACCAAAACTAACAATCACGTCATGATCCATAGTCAACTCATAGTCATTAGACATAATGCTACAATTATCACCTATTACACTCACGTACATATCAATTGTCTCAACACGTATGTGTTAGTGTAATCATCTCAAAACAAGATCATTGGAACACATACTTGTATTATGCAACTCATCAAACATTCAACCAACTTGCAAACATACCATGTTAAATAAATCAACCAGATGACATGATAGACACCAAACACTCAACATAAAATAGACGGCATAATCAAGAATTAAGCACCAAGCATACTACATAAGCAAACCCATACCTTAGTGTACCTCAAGGGAGGCTATATTGTATGCACAATCAATCTAGTTAGCAAGATATAACTTTACAACATGTCAACTCAAACATAAATAAAATCACAATATCCATGGCAATAACTAACTAACATGTTCACATCATAAGATCATAAGCATTTTTTGTTCATGCATAAAAATCACACATGTACGATCAATATAGATTAGTACGACACCATATCACAAATATCTCGGCTCATACCTAAATATCACAACCATAACCATCTGCATAGGTCAAACCAGTTTAACACAATACACATAACATCAAGATCTTCAATGAAATGAACATAACCATCATGCATATGACCATCCAAATTACAACATCAGATCTCAATGAAATAACTCTAATCATCAAGTTAATAGCATAACAACCATAAGCTATATATTATGCTCATCAACAACATAAAACATAATTTATATAAACCTAATGCATATAAAGATCCTTAACTTACATACATGCATGCCAAACATACCATACCTGCATGGCGGTTTTCTCTTACCCCAAAGTCTAATGCTGCAACCTCACTATGTTGATCTACATCTCGTACTCTATCTCAACCAACACATTAGCATCATAACAACCAATAGCATCATGATGACCTAAATTGCATCAAATTCCTTCACAAGGCATGTTTGACCTACTATTCATGCATAAATATAACCAAGACCAAACATACATAACGACATCATATAGACATATAACACGTGAGTACCAAACCATATACACATCATTCTAGCTAGAGTCCAGTCATCAATGCATGACGATACCAACTACACAAACCATGACCTCATGCACGACAACAACAACCATGTTCAGTTGATAATATGTGATCATTGACGTACATAACAATGCATAATCAACCATACACATATGAAGACATACTCCATGACCACACCTTCAACCTTCACATGGCGACATCACTACAACCATGATCAACACCATGCAAATGCAACAAGCACATGGAATACATGCATAAGGAACACATATGCAACCAACATGAAAGCATGATCAACACACAACCCAAGGAGAGCGCAACCACGCTCTAATACCACTCGGTAACACCCTCCTCCCACATCTACCCAAGCAACCGGCCAGCTGGGGTAAACATGCAATGAGAGGTCACTATTATATGATTCAACCTCCTAAGTCACATTAAGGAAGTGAAACTGATGAAAACACACCATACATACATCCAACATCATCAAGATAACACTCAAAAGACAAGTCAACCAGTCAGACAACCTGTCCCTGGGTTCCACTGCTTCTTTAGGTCTCTTGGGCCATAGTCGATCTCATGGTATGGGAGAGGGAGCGATCAGCAACCTACAATTGCTCTCACAAGACTTGCCTGCCAACGGCTATGGACCAAAATTGTCAGTATTGTGCCAACGACCCCGTGATTTAAGCCACTTTCTCAGGCTCAGAGCCTAGGACACTGCCCATAATTGATCCATCTCTTCAAATTAGTAAAGTATCATGGAAATGAAAGTACTAAAGAAAATACTTGTTCAAGACCTTGATTGGATCCCTACTAGCCATGACAACGATTTCATCAAACATATCATCGACATGTAATCTGTAGGTGTAAATCACCGAATTAAGTGTAAGGATCTCATACTTATCTGCGAATCCCTGTGAATCATTGTTCCCTCATTCCATTTGCTACATTATCATCTATTAGGTCAAAGGTACATTATCCATTCACATACAAGTAAAAACATGCTAAGAGCCATACATAGTTTTTGTCATAAAATGTGCATATAACTAGCATAATAGGAACAAAAATACAATAAACATATCAACCATCAAATCCATAAATACATCATTACCTTTACACATGAAAATCAAGGGAATGGATTTATCATTAATGAATGCAATAAACCAGCCGGAGATGGGACTAACACATTCCACCCGATTGTAGAATGGTTGAGCCAAATCTCTCTTCAACCATTCACCCCCATGCCATATTCCAAGCATGAATGCATGATCTCATATAACACATCAATCAAAACTCATCTAGGGCTTCCAGAGGCCATCCACCTCAACCCATCAAATGTTGATTCCACCTCACGATCAGACATCACCAGATTGATATCTATCCTAGCCATCCAGGGCTTCAGAGCATTTGTTCCAACCAAGCCTCCAGGACTAGTAACTCAACCCACAGCTGCCGCCAGGCTCCAAAGTGTTTGTCCACCCAAGGCTCTAGGACTAGTAACTCAACCCACCAAGGGCTCTAGAGCACTTGTCCAACCAAGCCTCCAAGACTAGTAACTCAACCCAAACTGTTATAGGGCTCCAAAGCGTATGTCCAACCAATGCTCCAGGAACTAATAACTCAACCCAAGTTAAGGAAACATGAGAACCAACCAAAACAAAACAATGAAAATAACCCACAATCACCATGGGTATCTAGGAAATGGCAAGGCTAGGCAATCCAATGTCAATATATGCAATCCTCCATGCCAATGATAGACCATGACCAAGAATCCACATGCACATGCCATGCATGTCCAAATTAGTGAAGAAATCATACATACAACTCGATACCTGCAAGCAAATATGATGTAGTTGCTGATGTGGATGCCTTCTTTCACTTTCCTGCTCTTCCTTTGCCTTCTTGCTCCAAGAATCTAAGTATGTCACACCCTCCAAGAGTGCTCCAAGTAAACTCTAAGTATCCAAGAGAGAGAGAGAGAGCTCCAACACTGAACTGACTAAGTCCTTCCCACTGATCCTTAGAAGCCTTTTTATTAATGAGGCCTCTAATTTCTTCATTTTCCATTATTTCCTTCAATTTCCTCCTCACATGTAACCTATGACCTTTCACCTCCCTTTTATCCTAATTTCTATTATTTCATAAATAAAATGCCATTTAATGCCTCATGCCTTTCCAAATCCTTAGCCACGCCTTTGCCAATTTCCTTAGCCATAATAAATCAAATCAACACCCACTAAGGTGTTTCCCCCACCATTCAACTTGGAATATGTGTCCCATCACCATGGCCTTATATATTTTTACATGGAATCTTACTAGGGCCATTACACTTGTAAACATATGTAGAACAACTTGATTAATAACTTATCTCAATTGATATTTAATATTAAGATTATTTCATGAATTTGTAATTGTTATTATGGTGGTTTCCCCCAAAATGCTATTATGGTGGTTATTTATATAATATTGTAATTTATTATGTGAGAATTAGATATTTTAATTAAAATTTCCATTCACATTTATATTTGTATTTTTTGAATTGTATTAAAGGTTTAGGGATAAAGAGCCTTATTTCATAGTTAGTTTAATTAATTAGATTATCTAATCTAAATGATCACACTGTTTGCTAATGATTGTTAAGAGGAGGAACCTATTGTTGCCACATCTTAAGTTGATTAATTGGCCACTTCATTGACTATATTTTGATTAAAATTGCATATTCATTTGCTTATATATTTAGAAAAACAACTTTTAATAGAGAGTGCCAATCTTTGAATTATTGACTTAATAGCTATACAACGCAAATCACTAGAATAACTATTTAGGCGCCTTTCATTTAATTTAACTTGGACAATAACTGAATTGTGGCCATCCATAAATACACATGATCACATGTACCTCCTCCACAAAGGGTTGTCACTTACCTTAACCAAGAAAATGTAAGGTTAGCTCCCATACACAACAAAGAACATGTCCCTTGCTTACCTTCTAGTCTAAGTAGGATCCCTTAACTATAATTGACAAAAGATGCAATGATTTCCTTAGGACGGAAGAGTATGAGAGAGATCAACTTCAAGTTGCATGTCGTGTTTCTATAACATCACCGCTTTGGGGCATTCAAATTTTCTTCTCCAAGAATGTTCAAACACTACAAAATCCAAAACTTCATTATTTCATCTCAAGTTTCTTGGTTTTAACATTGTGGTAAATCCCCAACATATTAGTTTTTTTTTTAATGCATTTTATCGAGGCCCAACACTTAATTTCATTTCAGGGCTTGGGTTTTCCACCATTTTGAGTTTTTTATTTAAATATTTGGTTCTATCTATTAGTAGTCAAGTTCCAGGAGACTTCAATACTTGGACATATGCTGTCTTCTTTAAGAACCTACTCATTCAATGCATGATAACTCCTTTCGATGCCCAAGTTTTGAAACAATTCATTTAATAGTAATACTAGTGAGTTATCCTCCTTGAATTGTCTCGGCAATGTGTCTAACCTATTAATAAATCTAGGATCGCTCTTTGTTTAGAAGTTATTTGTAATGTATCATTATATAATTTTTCATCAATCTTAGTATTTTCTATGTGGAAAATTTAGACGAGTTGGTTTGAAGGGTCAATTTAGTGGTAGGTGCTAGTTTTGAAATTTGGGGTCGAAAAACTTATAAAACAATTATGAGGCATCAAACAACACTTTATAAGGTCAAAACTTTGTGAGCATAACTCTCAAGCTATTGACATTATTCTACATGCTAAAACCTTTCCAACTATGTGAAAAACACCTCAATTGGACCTAATATGTGGAAATTATGCCTCTCATAAGTTGATCTACCTTGTTGACCACCTTGGTACGGTGTGGATGGCACATCAACCACCATTATTGACACATGTAGGGCTAAATATGTGTGGCATTTCAAGAATTTTTTAGAAGGTTCAAAACGTAACACTAATTGAGAGTTGATACATGCAAAAACACTAACCTTGGATAGTTTTCAGGGTATGTTATACATTGAGCTACTAGGAAGAGAAGGATTCCATATTTTTAACATTCTACTTGTTCCATAGTTAGGCAAAGCATCTAGGAGTGGAGTTTAAGAGGATAACAAAGGAAGAATAAGATTTATAGTAGTTTGTCAAGCCATAATGTCATAGGAAACTCCATAATGTGTGCCCCTTTCTTTGTATTTATAATTGAAGAAAATAGAATAGAGCATAAGCCTCACCTTTGAATTAGGTTTTCTCTTGTTTCGGATTTTCTAGGATAAATATCATGTTAATTTGTGTGGATGGTGTGTTCATTTTCTTGTTCTTCCATTGTCATATCTCACTTATTTTCATACATTTTAGTAATAATGTAGTGATAATGAATTTGAGATTTAAGGAAGCAAACACACACAATAAAATATATTAGCATAATACAATATCTATTGTGACAAACTATTCTAATGGAATATTTGTGATAGTTTATAGATCAAGAAACTTATCCTTCCCTAATTTAAACAAAATTAGATAATATTTGATTTGCATCTCCTGTGATGAAGCAAATGCCTTGAACATGATAAAAAGTAAATGAATGCATTCCACTTAAAGGGGGGAACATCCTTTTACAATGAATACAATGCATAAGACAATATAAAATGATTTGAAGACTAGGTCTCCTTAGTGTGTGTGTGTATGTGTAAGAGATAAAGGGTACAATGAAAGGTCATGGCCTATAGAATAATATAACAATAAAAATGTAATAACTCAATAAATAGAACTTAATAAGGGGTTTTGTGTGCTTAACGTGCCCTTCCCCTTCTAACAAGTGTCATCCTCAACACTTGTCTAACTACGGGCATTTATATATGAATAACTTGTCTTCCCATGTCACCTTTTCCACTAGTAATTTCTTCCATTTGACGAGATTATCAACAATTGCTCAATTTTGGATCTATGTAATCCTTGTTTCAAGGGTTGTTTTAGGTTCTAGTATGATTTTTTATTCTTCATTAATCTCAGCTAAAATAGTTTAGATTTGGATCTTGTCATTGAGTACCTTCTTTAAGTAAGAGAAATGGGAAACTGGATGTATGGATGAAATGGAGGACCCTACAATTTGTAAGCGATACTTCCAATCCTCTACAACACCTTATAGGGGAGACAATACCTAGGTGTTAATGTATTATTTTATTTTGTTGCTTTGGTGAGATCTGTTTATATCAGTGTATCCTCAAAATAACCCAATCCACTACTTCAATTCCCTTTCATTGATATGTTGTTCTACTTCTTGTTTCATCATGTTTGGTGTTATAAACAAATTGTCCTTTGATAGTTTGAGAACCTTTCATTGGTGCCTTCTTTGGTCTCCCATAGTTGATGTGATGAATGGAGGGTTATATCCATAAAGTGTCCTAAATGGGGGAATGTTTTATGAAGCACATAAATATGTGTTATACCATCACTCTGCTAAGGGAAACCACTTAACTCATTGTGTTTGTTTACCATATCTAAAGCAACAAAGATATCCTTATAGACATGTATTCACATGATCAATTTACCCATCAAATTGAGGATGATAAGATGAATTGTGAGCCAAGTGAGTACCCAAACAATAAAATCATCCAGTCCAAAAAATTCCAGTGAAAATTGAATCTCTATTACTTACAACAATCTTCGAGATTCCATGTAACTTTTGGAGTGTTTCCATGAATTTTGTGGCTATTGCACTTGCTTTAAAAGGATGAGAAAGATAACAAAAGTGGGTATACTTTCATTTTTGATACACTACTACCATAATGACATTATTCCCTTCAAAACTAGGTAAATTTGTAATAAAATCTATTGAAACTTATTCCCAACGTTAACTTAGTATAACTAATGGTCACTAGAGACATAAGATCTTGATTGTTTCTCCCTTTTTCTATTGGAAAATCACACATCATGCACAAACTTTTGAACATTAGTTTTAAGGCCTTCCCAATAAAAATCCTTCTTGATCATGTTGTAATTGTTCAAGAACCCTAAATCTCTTCCTATAGGAAAAGTGTGTCATTCCATAAGGAACATTTGTTTGAGTTGTTAATTTTTACATAATTGTAGTTGTTGAATGATCTTACTTATCTTCTGATATTGCTTCCAATATGTCCTTGCTTCTTCCTCCTAATAAAATTGTGGAATAAAAATAACACATAACAAACCCTTTGTTTCTTCTTCTTTCGTTGAAAGTGCATCCACTTCAAAGAATCCACGATTACAGTAATTGAAAACTATTGTTCTAAATGATGTAGTTTATTTGCCTTCAGTTATTTAATGTAACACAAATAACGAATAACTCATTATTGCAATATTCACAATAAAATAAATACATTCCGGAAAATTAAACTAGAACTGAGAAATTCATGCACACAATTAATACAACTAATTTGGAATAATGTCCCTAGAAAAACCCCAAAGGAAAAACTAGTGCAGTAGATGAGGGTTTATTTTTATTATGCAGTAAATCTGAGAATTACAACTGTTTTCCTCCTTGGCTCAGCTCCAAAATTTTTATCTTTGCTAGGAAAATTATTTTTCCCTCTCCCCAACTCAATCTGTCCCTCGTTGGGCAACTCACACTGCCTGGAAAATTCTCTCATCTAGCATGGAAGTACACACTGTTACCTCTAGATAAATTGATCTACCTTGGAATCCTCTCCAGATGAGCCATCTTGATTGTATCTACTTCCAAAAACAATTTTCTAGGCCTCTTAATGAAAGCCACTGGCACTAGAAGCTAAATCGAACCTCTCTAGGAAATTCACTCTGACAACTACATTACCACTAAAATATTTCTCGAACCACACCCTCTATTATAATATTCTATACACATGTACAATATTCCCTTGAAATTTACAAGGATCTGAAATATGCAAGCAAAATGTGCAATATGCGAGTAAAAGCTAGGAAGATGCATGTATACAAGGTTTAATGTGGCTTTTACTTGCTTGGTGCCCCATATTGTAGATATCAACTCTTCACATTCTCTGTAGTCTCTCTATTATATAGATTGTTACTCCAACCAAGAACCGTCGAGCATCTCCTCTCTAATTGGGGGGCCTCTCCTAGCTCTCTATGGATAAGTCCAACATGTAATTGTCACTCCGAGGAGATATTAATTCATACATAAAATTAGTGAAAATTTTCACATCAACCATCCTACTCTTGGCCACTGTCACAACCCAACTAATCATTCCGTAATTTTTCTGCCATGAGGCTCAATCAATAGACTCTCATGTTGTCATCATATTTTTGCTTCAACTCTTTGTGTGTGTTATTCTTATCTAACTTCCTCTTCTTGAATGTTTTCTCTTTTGCAAGTACTTTTGTAGAAAATTTTATGTTGCTTGGATGCTTTGTCATTTTTGTTGCAAAACTATATATGCTGCACATTTAATTTTCTTCTCGACTATAATGGATGCTATGTTGTCCTTTAAGATTATGTTTTGGTATTTTTATTGATGGCTTTCTTTTTATGTCTACCAATTAATTCTCATTTTCTTGTTGTATTGTTAAATGCGCTATAAAAAGGATGATTGTTAAATACTAGATGCTTAATACTAACTGCTTTGATGTTTCTTGCAATATGCAATTAAATTTTCATTAACGAAGACCTTAACATGACTGGACACACTAATTTTTTCCAGCATGTTGATAGGTGGAAAATTCCTCTTGCAGCAAGGGAGATATCACCCGGTCAAAGTCCCAATTAGAACTCTATTTGTTTGGGATGGAAATACTATTGGAATATAGTCTCAGTGTTTTGTCCAAATCTAAAATAAAGAAATGTTTAAAACTAATATAAACTAGGGAAAAATATACGACATAATAAATTTACAAGAAACTGTTAACCAATTTATACAAATTGTTGTGGCTTTAGATAGGCTTAAGTAATACAACCAATAGGGGAAGGGAAAATTATCCAAGTGCGGTCCTTTAAAAGTTCTGCAGTTGTTTGGTGTAGTAATTTTCCAGACTTATATGTGGGCTCAGTTAGCCACCTAATAGATTTTTGCTCCTTTTAAGAATATTTCATATATATATATATATAAGATATATTTAATATATATATATATATATATATATATATATTATAATATATATCTAGATTCACATGCAATTTTCTAAGCTACTTTTGCAAGAAAATTGCAACTATCTCATGATTGAGAGAATGTATTTAGGTTATCATTTGAATATTAGAAATGAGAAATTGATATATATATATATGGTTTAGTATAAATCATAATTCTCTAAATATATCAATAAATTATTATGCTTTTTTTTGAAAGAAATTAAAGTAAAATGTATTTCATTATTATGTTTTAGGAAATGATTAACGAATGAAAAAATAAGATATAAAATTCCAGTAGTCCATATAAGAAAATTATAAAGGCATACGGTCTTCCAAACACTAAGATCTCAAACAAATCAACTCCCAGGACTTCAAAAAATTTGATTGCAACTCTAATTAAAAATATCAGTTTGATTGAAGTTTAAAAGATTTCCAACCGAGGAGGGTTGTGTATATAATAAAATTAAAATGATATAATTTTTTCTTTATAAAGATAGAAAATCCTTGTATCTCGTACAAGGATTTTCTTACACATAAAAGAAACAAAAATATCTCATTGATAAAAAAATAGATAATATCTTTGCTATGTCAGTCGTTATTTTTCCTCCATCTATTGTGATGATAGTCCTGAATAATTTTTTGTTTTAGGGGGGGACGTTTCCTTCTCTTTATCTTTAATGTATTAGGCCCATTGACTGTATTTCTTGGATAATTGAGCCAAATAAACATGAATTTTATTTTTATTGATCTTACATTGACCATTATGCTTCTCAATATACCTTTTCTCGCGCTTGTACTTGGAGGAAAATTTGGAAACCAGTTTAATACATTCGTAGGGAAATTGAAAGAAATTTTGAATATCATTAGTGCTCCAGTTTTTAATTCCTTGAATTTTATCATTACTAGACTCTTTGTTATCCTTGATCATCTGTATGCAAATGGCTTGAGGTAATGCTTCTCTGGTTCCCCCTAGATAAGGCATGTTAAATTCTTCAATGATATCCAACGCATTGTCCTAAACATAATCACACCACTCAAAATCTTCTTTGATCCATCCCTTGGTGATACTGTAATTTGAGTTCTTTTGATCTAGATAAATTTGCATTGATTTCATTTCTTCCTTAGAGAATTTCCCCAAAGCTTCATAGTTTTCCCTTTTCTCCCACATTACAATTGTATCAAATTGTCAAGCAATCACTGTCATCTTCCATTAGTACATTCACTTGATCTGTAAAAGAAATCAAGTCATGATGAAAATTATAGATTTTGTTCAATTGTTTGAAGAATTTTCGCTCAACTTGCTTAAGCAGGTCATTTACAACAATAGCTTGATTTTTGAAAACTTTGATTTCTACAAGTTCTTTTTTCAATTTATTTATGTATTCCTCCATAGAGGCAACACATGCTTCAAATGTTGTAGAAATTGTTTGAGTATTTATCTCATATTCTTCCTTCAAAATATCAATTTCTCGAGCTTGTGCCTCTCTTAAGTCTTCTATCTGCTGAGCATGTTTATTTTTCAACTCTAATATTCATTTGCTATGTTGCTCTTCCACCTCAGATTTCTATTTAAGATGTTTTTCCTCATTATGTGCCATGGCCAGAGCAAAGCCTTCTCTTAATTCAGTAGCATCTGATTGCCACTCTCTCATTGACAACTTTGTTATTTCCAATTCATATTGCAGTTCCTTGATCTTGCTATGACTTTTACCAATTCACCAAGTAACTCATGCACTATAGACGGATTTTCTAAAGCAAAGGCCCCAAAGGCTAATGTTGATTCAATTACTCTTTCTTTTGGGTCACTTTTGGCTTGCCAAATCATGGTTGATGATGTCTCAAGTATTGATGAATCAAAATTCCTCTTCCTTGATATTTTTACAACAAACTTGGATTGATAATTATAAAAATAATCCCCAAGAGACACTATTGTCTCTTGGATTAGTTGTACTTCACTCACATTTTTAATAGAGATGAAATATCTAGATTGTGTGATACCAAAGCAGACATGACCACTCCGAGGGAGATTACCTCAGTTAATCATACAAAGTGAACTGGACTTTGTAAAATTTCTTGGGTAGGATCCTTTTGAATAATTTCTGGTTGATCTTCCTTATCACATTCTTTTTGAATTTCATCAACAATCTTTTGATTTGCAAGTTTTTTCATTTCATCAGATAATTATTCAATGTCTACTATTACTTTTCTTTTAAAATGATGTTTGACACTTGTAATTATTCCCTTCGAGAGAAATATCCATCTTGTGTTTTTGCATGCTCTATAACCTTTGGTTGTTTTGATTCCTTTTTTGCTCCTTCTCTTACTATTGTTGCTTTTTGTGAGGCTTCGATTGAACGAACTCTAACTAATCTATTTCCTGCACATCTTATTCTTGATCTAGTCTAGATTACTTTCTGTCATTTGTGAAAGGAATTTTTATTCCCTCTGTCATCTATAAATTTTCAAAAGAAACACCAGAGATCATGCTCCTCTATTGAAGATAATGGAGATAGGTGTTTTATCTGAAATCTTGTAATTTATCTCTTTCTTAAAAGTTCATCTACATACTCTGGAAATAACTTGATCAAAATATTCAACATTTCTAAAAACAAAATCAAATAATGGGTGTTGATGGAAATAATTTTTTGAATACATTATAGACTTCAAGTGAGAATTAACAATGTCATGAGGATTGTAATTGTAAAACGGAACGGATTGCAACCAAACTCTTCTAAGCCATTTTCTTCTATCATTGCATGCCCTCTATCTTTAATGGTCAATTGGCGAATTTTAATAGGAAAAACAAGCCACAACTTCTTTGGATTCTTGTGTAACACTTTAGTGATTCCATGGGCAACTGTTTGATTATTTATCTACCTAATTACAAGCCTTTAATGAATAAACCTTGAAAGAAGGCGGGGACTAGCATCACATCCATAAATCCCAACAAAGAAATCTCCAACATACTGTAACCCCGATTAAATATTCTTTCTAACTCTAGATGGGCATTTATTTTAACGAAACAATTGCTTTTATATTATAAAGCTTGTATTACATGGCCATAACCGTTTACATCAAATAATAAAAAACCTAATTTTGTGATCTTTGCAACTTCCATATTGCAATAGATCCATAGTAGGGTCTTATTGCCTCTACGAGTTCTTTGAGCTAAAATTCTACACTAAAACCATCTGTATAACTAACAAAATTGACCCAAAAAAAATTAACTTACAATACAAGAATTAGCTGAAAATTTAATTAGGCTTAGAGAGCCAAACTTTATCCTATTTTGCCGAGAAGATAACTTTCCCTTCATCCGCTCCTTCATCACTTACATGTTCACCAGACAACTGTTGTGACTTCATGGTGTTGATAACTAATTTCCCAGACAAAATATCATTAACCTCTGTAAATAACCCATCGTTGATGAGCTCTGCACTGCAAGTCATTGATTTTTCCTTGAGCTTGATTAATTTTCTTTCCACCCTCTCCTCCAAGCTTTCAAACCTTGCTTCCATCAAGGTTGCCTTCGCCTCCTGTCACTTTCCAACAATTCAATATTGTGAGTCAGAAGATGAACTCGACCCATTAGAAGTTTGAAGAGAAGCTTCACCAGCTTCTTCCACCTCACTGTTTCATCCTCCAAGGACTATACACCTTCCAATGCCATTGACATACAGTTTAACGACAAACAAGTGCAAGAGTTACACCATGGGAAACATAACAAGGATGTTTAAGGGCAAAAAGAGACTATCATATATAGACCCCCACCTTCTAGACTCCCACCACCATTGTCATATGCCTCCATTAAACACATATCTCCTATAATCTCAATGACAATATCAAATTTGTACTTCATGAGAATGCAAACCGACATTCCCTACAATGAATTTATGAAGGATTGTAGGTAGTGTAAAATTTGACCCTATTTCATTAATACATTTCTATGTGAACTCGAATCACTGGAGCCTGATGCCTTCCAATTTTGCATCGACCTGGTCGGATTTCACTTGGATATAAGCGCTAATCGCTCATGTTTACCATGTAGCCAATTGAGGTCTCCAAGTGGACTCTCATTAAACTTGGTGCCAACCCATTATGCATGCGAGAATTTAATACCTGAAAACGAAGTTCTAGGCTACCGCCATCCTTGGGGAAGCTTTGGTTCATAATCATAAACATTTAATTATGGCATAGGGATAAGGCCCTTACTAATTCAATTTAATAAAATTACAACATTTCCTATCTCTACTCCATGATTGGCCAAACCATCAACCACTCCATTTAAGTGCCTCAAAACATGGAAGAGGGAGAATTCTTCGAATTTTTTTAATTGGAGAATTATTGTTCTCACCATAAGAGGGAATTTAGAATCAACCATTTTATGAGACTTGTATAACATTTTAATTATTATCATGGAATCCCTAAGTATTTTGAGATTCCTTATACCCTTGTTCTTGGCGAGATCTAAGCCCTTTCACAATCCTAGGAATTCAACCTTATTGTTTGTGGTTGTACCTAGTCCCCATGCGTATTTGGTCTCTTATTGAACATTCCCTACCAGATCGAAGGAATAGAGGTAATAAGATGAACCTTATCAAAGGGAAATTGCCACATTGACATGAGAAGGAACATTCATGTAATATATGTGTGATTGTTTCCTCATCGCACTTACAAAATACACACCAAGAGGGACCCTGTAATTTATGTGCCTTCTATTTTCGGTCATAGAATTCTTCCTTGTATCAACATCCAATAAAATGTGTTAACCTTTGGAATGACATCTTTGTTCTAGATTGGTTTCCATATTTTTGAGGAGGAGGGGAACGAAAAATTTTGTAGCAAAAAATTATATCCTTCCTTGACTATGTAGTATGTTATTTTTCCAGGCTTCCAAATACAGTGGTCCTTGGATCCCTCTCCTACTAGAGCTAGCATGTTCAAAAGAGGGATCATTAAATTCCACTTGCACTGCATATGTGGAGAGAGATCACAACATTCCCAACCCTACCACATTCCAGAATCATCTCAGACAGAGATATCCTTCAATCTCACGATCCCGTTTTCCTTCATCTACTCAATGACGAAATAGATATAATTTTAGTTAGAGCTCAAAAATTCTGGTAGGAACTTATCCTTCCATAGATTGATCCTTACCCCATTCCCTATTTGCCATCCCAAATTGTCTATGATTAAAGGGGATGTTGCCTTGCATAGTTTCCATGTTTTGGAACCATTACCTATCTATTGTGCTTTCTCAACTCTTAATAGGTGAGACTCGTGGAAGTAATTAAAAAAAAAAACTTCTTTCCACCACTCCTTTGAGTTTGATATAAAATTATAGATAATTTTTTGTGCCCAAATCTAGGTTCATCATCACTGAATCTCTAATCTCCAACCCTACATATTCTTTTGGGAGCCAGACTATATTCCAATTAATTAAGTGGAATTTCCTATCAATATTTTTCTAATCATAATACTAATTTGTTTTTGGATACCCATTAGAGCTAAAAGCCTAGAGCACAAATAAATCAACAACGTCAATAGGATAGACTTGATTAAAAAAACATTCATGCCAAGTCCAACCAATAACCACCTCACCCTTTTATTTTCTTTCTGAATTTTTAAATTATTTGCTCCCAATATTCTTTAAAGGGCATACCTAAGGAGATTGAAACTCCCAAATATTAGAAAGGATTTTGCCCAACTTGAGTTGGCAAGTCCAAAACTGATGTTATTTCCTGTAGAACAACCTAAGTGCAATTCCAACCATATAATTGACCGTTCCTTTTATTTACTAATACCCTAGAGAGGTTAAGATAGGCATCTAAGACATTTTTTAATTCAAAAGTAATGATTTTTGAATCTCCTCCCAATATAATAGTGTCATTTGTGAATTGGGAGTGATTGACATCTTTAACATTTCTGGCAATGGAGAGGCCAAGTAGCGATTCACTTTCCCTAACTTTTTCTAGATTTCAACTTAACTTGTAAACCACTAAAATATATAGAAGTGGAGAGAGTAGGTAGCCTTGATGGAGGCCCTTGGGAGCTTTGAAAAATGGAGCTAATCTATTGTTGGTAAAAGGGGAAATCCAAGGGGATCCAATATACACATTTATCCAATGAATAAAATCAATCTTGAAACCAAGCTTCTCCATAATAAGGAAGAGGAAATAATGACTTAGCCATGTCTAGTTTTATTACAAACCTTGATTCTCCTCTTTCTTTGATCAAATGTATCACCTCCTGCACTATAATGATATTCTCTAGAATATGCATGTGCTTAAGGAATCTGCCCTGGTTTTTAGAAATCAATCTCATCATTGCTTTCTTTAGATGAACTACAATATTTTTTGTCCAAATCTGATAGGATGCATTGCATAGTGATATGGGATGAAGCTTGCTAAAGGTTGACACATTGAACTTGGGAATTAGGACTAAGAATGTTAGATCTTAGGCTTTTGTGATCCATAATGTAGTAAGCGTGTTTTTCAGATTAATCACATCAGTGTTATTTGGTTGACGTTTCGAACCAGGTAATGTGGTTCATCCTCAAGACAAAGGTGAAAAAATCCATAGATCCTAATGAATAAATAACAAGGATGCATCAGAGATTAAAATTAGAGGTTAGGAAATTAGTTATTTAATTAATATATTTTTATTTTTAAATTCCAATCAAATGACTAGCTATTATAAGATTAATCGTTAATTATAAATATCTAGTTATTTATTAATATTGAAATTATTAATATATATAAAAAACTTATTATAATAACTCATTAAGAAATTACTAAAGAAGTGACCAGAGTCCAAAATATATTTATATGTCAAAACATATTAATAATATAAACTAATAAATGGAATAATAAAAATATAATTATTTATTAAAAATATTAAATTATATATATATATCTATATATATATATTATTTATTATTAATATTTACATTAATAAATTTTTATTATTCTTATTATTTATTATTTTTTTAATCCATTTTTTATTTATACAATGACTAACTTTATTCTTATTTCATAAATAAATAAATCAATAATTATACAAAAATAAATGTAATATTTAAAAAATGATCTAAAAGGAAAATATTAACCAATAGTTTATATATATGTGAAATTATCTTAAAAAAAGAAAAAAGAGAGAGGGAAAAATCAAGATAAAAGAGTTGGACTCCAACTCTTACTCAATTTCCACCCATCATCCCTATTTAGATGTTTAGCATGTTTCTCAATCTCAATAGCCTCTCTGAGCTTCATATGGTGGAGATGATCTACCCTGGCAATGACCTTTGCATCTTCAATGCAAACATGGTGCTTATATTTCTATGCATGCTCTGAAATAGTTGAGGAGTGAGATCAATTGTGCCTAATGTCTGCAACATGCTCCTGGATTCTCTACTTAATAGAGCGGCTAGTCTCTCCATTGTAGGGAACCCCACGTGAACATGGGATCAAGTAGACACCTTTCATGTCTCTGGGGTCAATAGGGTATTTAACTGATATGAGAGAATTCCTAATGGTATGAAGGGGCTTGAAAGTAGAGGAGACATTATTCTTCTTCAAAATATGGGAAATCTTGTCAGCAGTCCCCTGGATAAATGGGAGCTCCACCTTAGAGATTGGGTCATCATTAGGAGGCTTAACCCTCGACTCTTTATGGACTCTTTGGAAAGCCTTGAGGCCTTGAGACCTGCTATAGCCATTATTTTCAACAACTTTAAGAAGATTAGATTTTTCTTTTTCTAGGTGCATCTCATTCGAAATTCTTAAAGCACAAGTGGCTAGAGTATTAATAACCCCTAGCTTTTGCAATGGAAAATGATGAGAACTGGAATGAAGATATTTCTCTGTGTGAGTTTTCTTGAAAAAGAATCAATGAGAAATAGAACGATCATTCATATTGTATTGAAGGATGTCTAAGAAAGGAAGACACCCATTCACTTCCCTACATTGGGGAGACCGACTGCTCTATTAAGTAGAGAATCTAGGAGCACGCTATAGACATCAGACACAACTGATCTCGCTCCTGATCTCTTGCAGAGTATGTAGAGAAATATAAGCACCATGTTTACATTGAGGATGCGAAGGTCATTGCGAGGGTAGATCATTTCCACCATAGGAAGCTAAGAGAGGCTATTGAGATTGAGAAACCTGCTAAAAATATCAATAGGGATGATAGGTGGAAATTGAGTAAGAGTTGGATTCGAACACTTTTATCTTGATTTTTCCCCTTTTTTTTATATATAATTTCATATATGTATAACTATTGGTAAATATTTTTACTTTTAGATAATTTATTAAATATTACATTTATTTTTGTATAATTATTGATTTATTTATTTATGAAATAAGAATAAAGTTAGTCGTTGCGTAAATAAAAATGGATAAAATAAATAAATAGAATAATAAAAAATTCATATATAATAATTTAAATATTAGTGATAAATAAATAATATATATAATAATTTAATATTTTTAATAAAATAATTAATATTTTTATTATTCCATTTATTAGTTTATATTATTAATATGTTTGACTCTGGTCATTTTTTTAATAATTTCTTAATGGGTTATAATATATATATAGATATATAATTAAAATATTTATAAATAATTAGAATATTTATAGTTAATGGTTAATTTTATAACAACTAGTCATTTGATTGGAATTAAAAAATAAAAATATATTATTTTATTAATTAAATAACTAATTTCCTAACAACTAGTTTCTAACGGCTAATTCTGATCCCTGATGCATCTTTACTATTTATTCATTAGGATCTATGGATTTTTTCACCTTTGTCATGAGGATGAACCACATTAGCTGGTTCAAAATGTCGACCAAATATTACTGATGTGATTAATATGAAAGACATGCTTACTAGGATTAAGAATGTTGAGTTAGCCCCCCCTCCAACCTTACCCTTGAACTTGGTCCAATTGAGTATTCTAATCAAATACCTTTTAATTAACGACCAACAAGATCAATAGAAACTGATAAGGAACCTGTCAGGCCCTGGAGCCTTGTCTAGATCCATAGTCTAAATAACATTGATTACTTCCTCTTCCATGTTTTCTTTCAATAGATATCTATTCTCTTCTTCTGTTATCTTCGGAATGAATGTGGACAGGAATCCTTTATCCTTATCATGATTTAAATCTCTGCTTGATGTATAAAGGGACTAAAAGTGTTGGAAAGCATCCTTTTTCATCTTTGGAAATGATGATATCAAAGACTTACCTTCAGGGGTTATTTCACTCACCCTATTCCTTAACTCTCTTGCTTTGGTCTACTTGTGGAAGAATAAAGTGTTATAACCTTCTACCTTTAGCTATATAATCCTCGACTTTAGCCTCCAAAATTCTTCTTCTTTTTTATTTTCTTGATAGATTTGTGTTTTTAGACTCTTCACCCTTTCTAGGTGACATTTGTCCACTTCACTATTTTCCACTATGGCAATGTGTAGCTCCAACTCCTTGAGAAATCTCTTTATTCTTTTGCTCGATGGGACATACACCTATTTTTCCCATGTTCTTAATGTTTGTTTTATAAACTTTATCTTCAATTCCCAAACATAGGTTGGAGATCCATGCACACTAGTGATCCATGCATGTGTAATAAGGTCCATGACACCCTCCTCTTTCAACCAACCTATTAGAAAACAACGAGACTTGTAGATTATAGTTGATTTTCCTTAATTTAATAATTACTTGTGATGTTAGTTGGTATTTTATTACTTCTTTAGTTCTTGTTCATCAAGAAATTACCAAAACAATGAAGATCACAAAGAGACAGAGTACACAAGATATAGGCACCAAGCTAGGGAAAAACCCCTCGAAGGGGAAAAACTAGAAAGAAAGCTTCTTTTCTTATATAATATTCTTAAAATGAGACTTCCAAGACCCAAAGACCAAATACCAAAATCCTCCCAAGCACCAAGTCATTCCCCCAACAAGATCTCTCCAAGGTAGCTTCAATACTTCAACCTTCTACAACTGATTTAGAATTTTGACCGTGCAACTGCTCCTCAAAATTTCGGCCCTGCAACTGCTCCTCAAAATTCCGGCCTTGAAATTTCAGCCTCTTGCAATTGGAAACTTCATAAAAACCTTTGCATCTTCACACGTGTAGACAAAAAAAGAGATAAATCCAATAAACGTCGCTTTCTTCTTCCTTCCAACTCTTTCTCTTCCTTCGTTATTATAGATCAACCTTCTCGATGAATGGTGCTACAAATAAGTCAATCTCCTTGTATTTATAGCCCTCCTTTAGGTCAACTTGGTCTTCAACGAATAAATAGATTTGTATTTGTTACAAAGAGTCTAAATGTGACTATAATACATGACATAAATTCTTCTTTATCCTAGAAAAACCTAGAAAGGCCTAGAAGCATGAACATGCTTTTGACCTAGACTAGAGCATGAACCTCATGCTTTGAATAAAAATATTTTCTTTCTTTCTTTCTTTGTGTTTTTTATACAAAATATACAATGTCATGATTACAAAAGGTCATTATGAAGACCGAACCTAGTTACAATTTCCAATGCTTCCTCTTAACTAGGGAGGTATTCACAATCCCATTATTAAGTACAAGGAATCTCATTCTTGAAGCATTCTTTTAAGAAGTGTCAGATTGATAAGCCATTTGTTAAGCATCTATATCACATCCAACATTATCATTAAATGCCTTAACTAGACATCATGGAGGGAGGCTTCACATGACCTACCACACTACCTCTAATACACATACCCCATCTGGATATTCACTGAGTATGTCCTTTTAGGACTATTCTTATCTTGGATTTCCAATCCTGAATCCTAAAAGAATATTGATCCTCTTCGACTAATATTGATCCAGGGATCTTTTTCTTATAGATGTATCAAAAGAATCACATGTAGAAATTGCAACTTAACATAGAAATATAATGTGCACATGAGAGAAGAAGAAGAAACACATAAAGGCACGAAAAAGAAGACAACAAGACTTGATAACGGAGTTCTTGCAACTCGGACTACGTCTCCGGGCCCTGCTTGATCAATGGGAAGGCCTTCATTCATTAAATGGAATGAAAATAAGAGAATATAATCATCAATTACATAAAAGGAGTCTTATGCCTCCATTCTGGAAAATCGTTGAGAAATGGAGAACTCAGATAGAGAAATGGATGGTAGCACTATGTCTGTGGCATCAAGAGGAGCTGAAAACGTATAAGATTTGTCCAATTCAGACAAAATGCACTATCAGCCCTCCTGCGCTGCTCCTGCCTCAAATTGCGTGCCAAAATCCTCTCCCCCGTACTTTTTCCAATCAACGGGCTTTTATAATGTCTATTTTGTGACTAAGGCCGTTTAAATCGGGGGTTGTTTTGTTCAGAATAGAAGCTGGTGGAGTAGAAGGATCGATGGGTGCAACAAAACCTTTAAAATAGGCCTTTTTCTGTTAAAACCATAATACACGAAAAACACTATAAAACCCAAAAACTGGACTTCAAAATATATTAAATCGGGCTTATAGACCCGTCGGATTTGGTGCTTTATCGTAAATCACTATCATTGATGTCAATGGCCCTGTATATTGGGGGATTGTCAATCACCGATCGCCAATATGTCGATCCGCCAATCATCGATGTGTTGATCTGCCGATCGCTGATATGCTAATCACCGATATGATCTTGACCGTTGATCTGTTTTCTGATCCGACGGCTGAGATTGCACTTCGCTATCAGCATGTTGCGATCATTATGGCCTAGGGTTCTTCCATATGGCATACACCAATGCTAATGCTGATTGTAGGTCACCTGCCTTAAGTCCCGATATCACATGCCTGCCTTCCTCCAACCCGATATATCAGAGATCGCTGATTGGGGGTTCTGTTGCCCTTGCCTTAAGCCCACTTTTTGACTTCTCTAATTGCAAGTTTCCTTTTAAAGGCTAAAATCCCATTTTTTGAAGAAACACCTCCTTTTTCAAAGGAACAAAGAAATGTTCTTTCCGCCATAACTTCATCATCCAGAATCGGATTGGAGTGTTGTTCACATCGTTGGAATCAGGGTGACGAGCACTTCGATTTGATGTTAAGATACTTGCCTTTCTGCCACTTCGAATTTTGAGCTTTTCCATGCCATTGTATCTGAAGATTCACTTGGACCAATCCTCTCCATTGAGGATCTTTTGGACCACCAAAAGCTTTCATTAGTTAATTGGCAAGTGAGGGAATTTTTCCCTCACCTTTTCCTTCTCCAGCCATTTTTCCTTGCTGGGGTGCATCCCCTAGAAACAAACTCGAAGGTATTCCACATCTCCTCACCGTGAAGTCCTGGTTCTTCTGTCAAGGATGATGTCTTCAAGTAACTCATTGAGATACTCTGGTGAAAAATCATCAACTGTAGGAATTGTGCCCACCTCCTCGGTGTCCATAATCAATGGTGGTTCATACAAATTTAAGTTCTACACATTCACTATGGAGTACATCTACATATATATCGACAAATCAAGATGAAAGGCATTGTTTCCAATCTTCTCCATAATGGTGAATGGACCATATCGAATTGGTCGCAACTTCTTCCCTTCCCCCTTTATCCTGTCCTTGCTCATGTGGAACCACACTTTGTTGCCCACTTAGAATTGATGGTCGACTCGGTGTTTGTCATGTCAAGCCTTGTAACAAGCTTGAATTTTCTCCAACTACTCTTGTATTGCTTGGTGAATCAACTGGATTTGCTGAATGAACTATTGAGCTTTGTCCCTATCATTATGTCCATTGGAGTCATCTTCCCTTCCAAAGACCATATCAAAAGGGTCCTTTTGTAGGTAACCGAAACATGTCTCAAATGGTGAATGCTGCGTAGATTAGTGCACTGCTTAGTTGTAGGAATGATGAACATATGGGAGATTCTGATCCCACAACTTAGGATATTTCCCACAATAGCCTCGTAACAAGTGTACCATGGTGCAGTTGATAACCTTTGTCTGTTCGTCAGTGTTGTAGATCTAACCCAAAATATTATAGATCTGATAAGAACATATAAGATAATGCAAATAAACCCAAGAATAATATGAAATGATTCTTTATTGATCAAAACCCTTAAGGTAGGGCAACACCATATATTCACTCCTTAAGGAAGGAGAATACTCCACAAGCCATATGCTTGTTCATACAATATTACTTCTCTTCCTATCTCTCCATGTGGAGTCTCTAGCCTCTATATAGGCATCATACATACAATACCATGCATCATTACCATGGTTTCCTCATACCATCAACTAATACCGTGGGCCCCATACATTATTATTAACTACTTGTGGTCCCTTACATGACATGGGCTAACCACCTTATTTATTACTATGGCCCATCCCATT